>CM033469.1:28940985-29014775 GCA_019447015.1 Hymenochirus boettgeri
TTTACTGTCCACACCCACCCGATGGGTCAGTTTACTGTCCACACACACTCTCATGGGTCAGTTTACTGTCCATACCTACCATATGGGTCAATTTACTGTCCACATCCACACCCACCCGATGGGTCAATTTACTGTCCACACGCACATTGATGGATCAGTTTACTGTCCACACCCACCCGATGGGTCAGTTTACTGTGGTGCCAAGATTCTGCCTGAATGGAGATTGGACAACCGGTACGTATAAGCCCTGCACTCATCGCAATTTTCTTTTTTTTTTGATGAACAGTGGAGAAGAGAAAAAGGTACTTCCTTGGAGAAGGTTTGATCCACGGTCAAACATAGTGAGTCAAATTGACGATACACAGGCGAAATAGGAAATTTCTAAGAACCACCAATGAGACAGACAATGCCAATGAAAATAACTAGTGGGGAGCCAGGATCTATCTATCTTTGAATTAATCAGCAACAACATCTTCAAGAGAACTCAGACAGAGCCATAGTGAGGAAAACAGTATTTTTTTTTCAATTGATCCACAGTGTGCTGGTACTCGGATCATAAAGACACCTTTAAAGATTTAAAGACTTTGGTCTATAATAGTTTTACAATCGAACTTTACTAAGTTTGAGTTTGATTGTGTTTTTCGCGGTTTGAAAATTTTACAAAAAAAAAGGGAGAGTTTGAGATATTACAGGGAGTTCAATAAAAGTTTTACGTTTAAATGGGTGCTAATTTTGCCCCCAAGGCAAGCAGAGTTAGCTTTCAAATGTTAAAATAAGATTGATGGTTGGGCTAATGTCGCACCATTTAAAAGATAAGAATTTTATGAATAACCCCATAGAGCATATGTGTAGTATGTCCTCTGTTGTCTTTTAAGTCTTGCACTATTAGACGATTCCGTTTGTGTACTAATAAAGTTTGTTATTATCTTCAAGTGTGCTTCCTGAAACATGCAGGAATAGTTTACAAGAATAGGGAGTTTCAATAAAAGTCTTAGCGTGCTAAAATGGTGCTAATTTTGCCCAACCAATCAGATTTAGTAAACATTTGAAAGCTACCTCTGATTGGGTTGGGGCAAAAAATTAGCACCATTTGAACGATGAAGAACTTGTATTGAATAACCCCCATAGTTAGGGTAACCAGGTTAGACTTCCAGAGGTTTGAAAAAACAATCTCCAGCATTTCTTGGGTTAGGGGTGAATGCGGGAGTTGTGTAGTTGTTTAAACCATCTGGATAGTACTGGTTACCTATGCACTGGCACAGATTACAGAAAATAGTTGCAGTGCAGTAAATGATTAAAATATGATAAGGGCCTATGGGTACGTAGAAGTTGGGGCAGTAGATGACCGTGGGGTAGGTAGTAGGGACAGTAGGTATATATTTAAATAAAAGTGTACCATGTTACTTCTTCACAGGGATCTCCTACTGTTCCCTACGAGGAATGCGGGGCGTGTAGTTTTCAGACATTGGATGCCTTCAGTGAAGACCCCTGCTATATATTTGGAATGGTATTTTATGGTAGGTTGGTTTCTATGCACATTTTTGGTTAGAATAAACATTTATTTAACTTAAGACTTTTTTTTTTAAGCCACAGTCCAAATTTTAGGAAGAAAGACTACTCTCTAAAAGCGGTCAGGTTTCGGGTTCCGAAACTTGCGGTCGAGTCACGGGTATTGAAGCGGATATGAAAATCGGGTGGGTGCGGGGTAAGTATTTTTCGGGTCTGTAAATTTAGACCCGTGCAGGGGGACGCTACCGCAAACCCATGGACCAGTTTGGGAAGAGGACTAAGGGCGGGTAACACTAAAGGCCCCCCAATTTTTTTCGGTGAACGGACTGATAGTTCGTATATATAGGTCGGTTGGGCCGAAAAAAAATTGTCGGCACGTTACCCATCAAGGGTGATAGGTTGCCAGTCTCCGTGGATGCCTTTTGGTTGCAATAATTTTTGCGCGACCAACAGCGATTCATTCGGTCTGACCACGTGCTTGAAAAATTGCCGTGTGTACCGAGCCTAATAAAGGACACTCTGAAAAACGGGTTCAAACCAGAACCGGCATGCAAGTCACAGACTTTTAAGGATTTTCACCCTACAGCAAACCCTGACCAGTGATAGGTACTCACCAGGGTACCCACTGTAGAAGGGGAGGAAGGGAGGTTTTCTTCAATTACAGTTGTGCTTTCCTACTTAAAAAAAATAATTACACATGACATTTGTTATTGTTTCATGACATCTGTAATTGTGCTACATGGTACGGCTGATTATCTCTGTAAAATACAAAGAAATCAAAATTTGTTTAAAAAAAATTTTATTTCAATTTAAGTAAAAAGAGTGATCCTAAATTTTTTGAAATTTTACAATGATTTTACATTGTACAGAGGTTGATAAGATAGTGATGAAAGTGGATTTAGCAGCTTGAATAGGAAAACTGCCTTATAGACACACACCCTACCCCGATGGGTCGTTACTGTCCACACGCACTCCGATGGAGCGGTGTTTACTGTTACACCCAACCCGAATGGTCAGTTTACTTGTACCAACCATCCCGTAGGTCAGTTTTACTGTCCACACGCACACAGATGGATCTGTTTTACTGTCCACACACACCCCCCGATTGTGGCGATTTACTGTCCAATTGCACTCCGATGGATTCAGTTAAAGGTCACAACAACCGGTAGCAGTTTACTGTTCCACACCCATCCGGATGGGTCAGTTTACTGCCACACGGAATTCGAGGATGGGGTTACTGTTCACACCCACCCGAGTGGTAAGTTTACTGTTACACAACCCCCCCCCCCCCCCCCCTCCGATAGGAGTTTACTGTCCATACGCACACGATGGATCTGTTACTGTCCACACAACCCGATGGGTCGATTACTGCACATGCATACGATGGATCAGTTTAAGGTTCACACCCACCCGATAGTCAGTTACCTGTCACCACCATCATGATGCGGTCAGTTTATGTACACACGTACTCCGATGGATCGGCCTTACTGTCACACCCACCGATTGTCAGTTTACTGCCACCACCCTTATGAGGGTCAGTTTACTGTCCACACCCTTTCCGATGGGTCAGTTACTGTCCACAGCACTCCGATGGACGGTTTACTGTTCACAACCCACCCAATTGGTCAGTTTACATGTCACACACAACCACACAATGGATGGATCTGTTTACTGTCCACACCCACCCGATGCTGTCAGTTTTACTGTCCACACGCACTCCGATGGATAGGTTTACTGTTACACACCCAACCGCATTGGTCTGTCACTGTACAAACCCATCCCGATAGCGTCAATTTTTTTAGTCACACATGCACACTGGTGGATGTTTACTTCCCCACCCACCCGAGGGTCAGTTTACTGTCCACACCCTTTTCTGTGGGGTCAGTGTTACTGTCCACACCCTTCCGATGGGTCAGTTATGTCACACGCACCACGAGGATCGCGGTGTTACTGTCACACCACCCGACGGAATTCCAGTTTACTGGTCCACACCCTTTTGATGGTGTCAGTTTACTGCCACACCCTTTCCATGGGTCAGTTTACTGTCCACACGCCCATCCGAGGATGGGTTTACGTCACACCACCCAATTGTCAGTTGTTACTGTCCACACACACACACACTGATGGATCGGTTACTGGTCCCACACCCCACCGATGGGTCAGTTTACTGTCACACACGCACACGATGGATGAGGTTTACTGTTCAACACCAACCCGATTGGGATTTGTTTACTGTACAAACCCATCACCGTAGTAGTCAATTTACTGTCCACATGCCACACTGATAGATCGTTTACTGTCCAAACCCAACCTGAATCGGTCAGTTGTTATGTCTACACTCACACTGATGGATCAGTTTATGTCCACACCAACCCGAAGGTGCAGTTTTACTGTCCACACACACTCTGATGGATCAGTTTACTTTCCCACACCCACCTGATGGGTAGTTTACTGTCCACACACACTCTGAGGCGGCGTTACTTGTCCATACCACCTGATGGGGTTGATACTGTCCATACACACTGATGGATCAGTATAACTGTCCCACGACAACCACAGAGGGTCATTTTGACTATCCACACGTACACTGATGGGATCAGTTCACTGTCCACACCCACCCGCATGTGTCGTTTCCATCACACCACCTCTGAATGGAATCAGTTTACGTCCACACCCATACGATGGGTCAGTGTACTGTCCACAACCATCCCGAAGGGTCATTATGTCCACGGCCCACCCCGATTGAGGTTTCAGTTTTACTGTCCCATGCCCACCTCGATGGGTCAGTTAACTGTCCAACCGACACTGAGGGTCAAGTTACTGTCACACCTACCAGATGGGTCCAATTACTGTCCACACCGTACACTGATGGATCAGTTAGTCAACCCACTTGATGGGTCAATTACTTCCACACACACTGATGGATCAATTTACTGTCCACACCCACCCGATGGGTCCGTGTTACTGTCACACACGCACACTGAGTGGATCAGTTTACGTCAACACCCACCCGATGGGTGATTTACTGTTCACACCCACACTCTGAGTGGATCAGTTACTGTCCACACTCACCCGCCCGGATGTGGTCAGTTAAACTATCTTACACACACTCTGAGGATCAGTTTACTGTCCACACCCCAGACCGATGGGGTCCATGTTACTGTCCACACCCAGTACCGATGGGTCAGTTTACTGTCAACCCCATACCGAGGGTCAGTACTGTCCCACACCACTGATGGATCAGTACTTTCCACACCAACCTGATGTGTCAGTTTATGTCCACACAACACTCTGATGGGTCAGTTTACTGTCCATTACCCACTGATGGGTCGATTTATGTCCACACGTAACACTGATGGATCAGTTTACTGTCACACCCACCGATGGTAGTCTTACATATCACACACACTTGATGGATCAGTTTACGTCCACAACCATACGATGGGTAAGTTTACGTCCAACACCCATCCCGATGGGTCAGTTTCTGTCCACGCCCACACCCGATTGGTACAGGTTAGGTCCATGCCCACCTCGAGGGTCAGTTTAACTGTCCAACCGCACCCAACTGTGTGGTCAGTTTAATGTCCACACTACCAGATGGGTCAATTTACTGTCCACACGCACACTGATGGATCAGTTTACTGGTCCACCACCCCACGATGGGTTGATTTACTGTCCACACACACTACTGATGGATCAGTTTACGTCCACACCCACCCGAGTGTCCAGTTAAACTTCTAACCACACTCTGAGGATCAGTTGTGTCCACACCCATACCGATGGGTCAGTTTACTGTTCCCACACCCATACGATGGGTCAGTTTTATCTGTTCCACCACCCATACAATGGGTCAGTTACTGTGACACGCCTAACCCGATGGGTCAGTTACTGTATCATACCTACAAGGTCAATTACGTCCACATGTACACGTGAGGAATCAGTTTACTGTCCACACCCACCTGATGGGTCAATTTATTGTCCACACACACTCTGATGGATCAATTTACTGTCCACACCACCCGATGTGTCAGTTTAACGTCCACACACAACTCTGATGGGTCAGTTACTGTCCACACCCACTGATGGGTCATTTATGTCACACGCACACTGATGGATCAGTTTTGTCCACACCCACCCGATGTGTCAGTAACTATCTACACACACTCTGATGGATCCAGTTTACTGTACCTACGTCACCCACACCATACCGATGGGCAGTTACTGTCCAACACCCATACGATGGGTCAGTTTACTGTCCACGCCTAACCCGATGGCGTCAGTTTATGTCCATGCCCACCCCGATGGATAAGTTTACTGTCCACACACACACTGATGGATCAGTTTACTGTCCACACCCACCCGATGGGTCAGTTTCTGTCCACACACAACTATCATGGGTCAGTTTACTGTCCATACCTACCATATGGGTCAATTACTGTCCCACACGTACACTGATGGATCAGTTTACTGTCCACCACCCACTGATGGGTCAATTTACTGTCCACACACACTCGGTGGATCAATTACGTCCACCCCCGATGGGTCAGTTTTGTTCCACACAACTCCCATGGGTCGTTTACTGTCCATACTCCCATATGGTCAATTTACTGTCCCACATGTACACTGATGGAGTCAGTTTACTGTCCACACCCCTGATGGGTCAATTTACACTGTCACACCACACTTGATGGATCAATTTAATGTCCACACCCACCCGATGTGTCAATTTACTGTCCACACCCTACCGATGGGTCAGTTTACGTCCACGCATAACCCGATGGTCAGTTACTGTCCATGCCCACCCCGATGGATAAGTTACGTCACCACACACTGTGGATCAGTTACTCCACACCTCCCGATGGGTCAGTTACTGTCCACAACCACACTCTATGGGTCAGTATGTCCTACCTACCATATGGGTCAATACTGGTCCACACACACACGATGATCAGTTTACTGTCACACCCACTGATGGGTCAATTTACTGTCCACCACCCCACACTATGATGGATCAATTTACTGTCCACCACCCACCCGTTGGTCAATTTACGGTCCACACACACTATGGATGGGTCAGTGTACTGTCCACACCCACCCGAGGGTCAATTACTGTTCACACGACACTGATGGATCAGTTTTACTGTCCACACCCACCCGAGTGGTCAGTTAACTATCTACCCAACACTCTGATGGATCAGTTACTGTCCACACCCATACCGATGGGTCAGTTTACTGTCCACACCCATACCGATGGGGTCAGTTTACTGCCACGCATACCCATGGGTCAGTGTACTGTCCAGCCACACTACCGATGGGATAGTTTTACTATCCAGACACCCTCTCATGGATCAGGTTACTGTCACACCACCCAACGAGGGTCAGTTACCGTCCACAAACACATGATGGACCCGTTTACTGTCCACACCCATCCCGAGGGGAGTTTATGTCACACCCATACCGATGGGTCCGTTTACTGTCCACGCCAACTACCGATGGGTCCGTTTACTGTCCACGCCATCCAAGGTCAGTTACTGTCCATGGCCCACCCGATGGGTCAGTTTAATGTCCACATGCACACTGAGGGATCAGTTACTTTCCCACCCACCCGAGGGTCAATTACTGTCCACACGCACATTGATGGATCAGTGTTACTGTCTCAACACCCACCCGGGGGTCAGTTTACTGCCACACCCATCCGATGGGTCCGTTTACTGTCCAACGCCATCCCAATGGGTCAGTTACTGTCCAATGCCCAACCGATGGTCCGTTTACGTCCAACGGCCCACCCGAGGGTCAGTTTACTGTCCATGCCCACCACGATGGGTCAGTTTACGTCCATGCCAACACCGATGGGTCAGTTTACTGTCGACACGCACACTGATGGATCAGTTTATGTCCACACCCACCCAAAGGTTAATTTACTGTCCACAAACACTCTGATGGATCAGTTTACTGTCCACCCCACCCGATGTGTCAGTTTACTGTCCACAACTCACTCGATGGGTCCGTTTTACTGTCCACACCCATTCCCGGGGGTCAGTATGTCCCACACACACTCCTAGGATCGGTTTACTGTTCACAACCACCCGATTGGTCAGTTTACTTTACACACCCACCCCGATAGGTCAGTTTACTGTCCACACACACTCTGATGGATCAGTTTACTGTTCACACCCACCTAATGTGTCAGTAACTATCCACACCACACTCTGATGGATCGTTTACTGTCCACACCATACGATGGGTCAGTTTTAATGTCCACACCCATACGCCCACCGATGGGTCAATTTATGTCCATGCCCACCCACGATGAATAAGTAGACCATCCACACACACACTGATGGATCAGTGTTACGTCCACACCCAACCGATGGGTCAGTTTACTATCCACACACACTGATGGATCAGTTACTGTCCACACCACACCGATGGGTCAATTTACTGTCCACACGCACATTGAGTGGATCAGTTTACTGTGTCCACACCCACCGAGGGTCCGTTTACTGTCCACACCCATCCCGATGGGTCCCGTTTACTGTCCACGCCCATACCAATGGGGTCAGTTTACTGTCCACGCCCCCCCGATGGTTCAGTTATTATTACACAACCCACCCCGATAGGTCAGTTTACTGTCCACACACCTACTGATGGATCAGTTTACTGTTCACCACCCACCTAATGTGTCAGTTAATATCCACACACACTTGCCACGGTCAGTTTACTTGTCCACACCCATACCGATGGTCAGTTTACTGTTCACACCCATACGCCCAACCGATGGGTCAATTTACTTGTCCATGACCACCCCATGAATAAGTAGGACATCACACACACACACTGATGATCAGGGTTACTGGCCACAACCCAAACCGATGGGTCAGTTTACTATCCACACACACACTGATGGATCAGTTTACTGTCCACACCCACCCGATGGGTCAATTTACTGTCCACACGCACATTGATGGATCAGTTTACTGTCCACACCCACCCGATGGGTCAGTTTACTGTCCACACCCATCCCGATGGGTCCGTTTACTGTCCACGCCCATCCCAATGGGTCAGTTTACTGTCCACGCCCACCCCGATGGGTCAGTTTACTGTCCACCCCCCCGATGGGTCAGTTTACTGTTCATGCCCACCCCGATGGGTCAGTTAACTGTCCATGCCAACCCCGACGGGTCAGTTTACTGTCGACACACACACTGATGGATCAGTTAACTGTCCACACCCACCCGATGGGTCAATTTACTGTCCACAAACACTCTGATGGATCAGTTTACTGTCCACACCCACTCGATGTGTCCGTTTACTGTCCACACACACTCTGATGGGTCCGTTTACTGTCCACACCCATCCCGGTGGGTCAGTTTACTGTCCACACACACTCCTATGGATCGGTTTACTGTTCACAACCACCCGATTGGTCAGTTTACTGTCCACACACGCTCTGATGGATCAGTTTACTGTTCACACCCACCTGATGTGTCCGTTATCTATCCACACACACTCTGATGGATCAGTTTACTGTCCACACCCATACGCCCAACCCGATGGGTCAATTTACTGTCCATGCCCACCCCGATGAATAAGTAGACCATCCACACACACACTGATGGATCGGTTTACTGTCCACACCCAGCCGATGGGTCAGTTTACTGTCCACACACACACTGATGGATCAGTTTACTGTCCACATTCATCCCAATGGGTCAGTTTACTGTCCACACCAATCCCGATGGGTCAGTTTACTGTCCATGCCCACCCCGATGGATCAGTTTAATGTCCACACACACTCCCATGGATCAGTTTATTGGCAAAGGAACGTGACTGGTTCAAGAGAGGTGTTAAGGAGGCCATTTATGTGAAAATAAAGAAACCAAGCCTAAATAGAGGTGGTGGGGGGGTTCGACACCAACTGTCTGCCATGTACAATGCTTTTTTTGACACCTTACTCTGGGCATTCCTATAACACCTCTTAGCCACTATCCAAACACACCCCTAACACCTGGCTGTGATATGCTAATTGGGATTTTCCAGGGTACACAATTGCCACAGATTCTTGTACAAGTCATTCTGAATTGAGAGATCCAGTCGGATGACTAGCGAAACGTCTTCAAGAACTAAACTTCAAGTCCAGTTGATCTAATTGAATACAACAGATACTCCTCTAAATGTGTTTTTGACCTGCTCCTCTTGAATGTCCCAATTTAGTATTCTATACATTTAGAAATTGTAATGTTTCTAAAGAGAAAAAACAGTAAAAGAAACTTGTGGGCATCGACAGTAAACTGATCCATGTGAGTGTGTGTGGACAGTAAACTGATCCAAAAGAGTGTATGTGGACAGTAAACTGTTCCATGGGAGTGTGTGTGGATGTGATACAGTGGTGACTGGGAAGAATTATAGCTTCCAGTTATGGTCAATTTAAAATAGCCTATTTTTTCAATATAGATGCCCTTTAAAGGACAACTCCACCCTCATAATAACATCTTTTAGAAAGAATGGACTCTTTAAAATATGTTGATATATCATACTTTGACCTTTGAATTTATTACTGTATGCCTGCTATGTTTCTGGATGCCTCAAGGAAACTGAGCAATTTAGAAACCTGTACTGAGCAGGTACTGAGCCTGGGCATGCTCAGACGAGGCAGACAAGGGATTAACATTCAGTCATTGGCTGTGATGTCAACTGTCAAATCCATAACTGATAGTTACTAACTGGAAGAAGCAAGAAGCAGAAACAGGGGAAACAGGACATTGTGCAGGATTTCAGGTTAGACTTATATATTTCACATTTCAAACTATTACCGTTTAGGGTTTTGGGGGGTGATTTACCTTTTTTAAAGTTTTCATTTTAGGGCTAGACTTGCCCTTTAAGTGCTGAACGTTAAAAGTGCATTAGTGTTTTTTTGTTCTTTCCATGGGCTGGTATACTTATTTTCTAATTCTTCTCCATAACATAAAAAGTGACACGACTAATACACCTGCAATAACAAGAGCTGGCATTGACAGCTTGTTTTCGGTGTTAGTCTTTTTGGACACTTTTTCCTCTTGGCTGTCAGTGTGTTTCAGTGTCTGTGGACCACTGACTGGGGACATCATTCTATTCAGTGGCACATTAGTGTTGCCTCCCATAAGATCTAAGCTGGCATCTTTAATCACCTTTGTAGTGAAAGTTAACGTGTCTGAAGACCCTGCATAACTAGTCTCTTCCGGACCTTCAGATGTGCCATCTTCTAATTGATTGAGCAAAGGATTCTGCACGTGTGATGGGGAACTACTAATTGGATCATCATTTTCTTCCGGACACATTCTGGAATATTTTGATGTATCCGTTTTACTGTTGACATGATGATCAGGCCCCTGCTTCTTTAACTCAGGCTGCTTAGATTCGCTCTGGCTTTGCTGTGTTTGATCTTTGCAGGGTTTTTGGTTGCTGTTGTTATCTTGTATATGCTGGGTTGGGTTCTCGATATCGTACGATTGGCTTATCTCGAGTAGGTTGCTGCAAGACGATGTGTCACTTATTTGCAACTCATTATTTAATAATGAGTCTTGCATTGTCTCGTTAATATTTACATCTGGTGTGGACAATAAGATTCCTGGTTTGCTTGGAAATAGTTCCTGATCTAGTCGCCTTACTGAGGAATTGTGGGTGACAAAAGATCCAACCTTTAATAAAGAACATAGATTTTACAATATATTTTGTTTGCATCCAAGCAAACACATAACACCTAAGTAGAAAACAAGGCTATAGGAATATTTAGATCTCATTAATAACAGGAAAACTACTGGTCACCAGTACTATGTAAGCTTATATGGTTATTTAAGGGTGTCTTCCCATCTGCATAGTTATGGAAACCTTTCTGACTCCATTTTGTAAATGCTGACTCCATTTTTTTCAGATATAATATAATACTTTGGATGACATAAATGGTGTCAAGTGGTTTTAATGTTTTAAGGGATGTAAGCCATGGCAAGAAGTGCGGATCGCACGCGCTGCTATTAACAGATCTCACACGCAGAGCTCCGTAGTGCACTAGTGTGGCCACGTCAACTGGGAAAGCGCCTCAGTGTGGCCTAGCCCTAAAGGAATATCATAACTGTGATGTCTGGAACACCGACCTACTAGTCTGGCAAACAGCAAACAGCAGTGTGCTGGGGTGTTTCTGAACTATAATGATGTCTGGGACAGCCCAAAGTATCTTATATAAGAACAGGGGCGTAACTACCAGGGGAGCAGGGCCTGCAACCGCCCCATCCTTTTATTTTACCTATGATAGATATAGCCTCATCCCCACTGTAGATAGGGGCCCCATCATATGGCATATTACACCATTGTATAAGAAAGTGAAATTTAACGTATTAAGGAGGTCTTGGCGTGTCACTGTAGTACTATACCTGTGATGGTCTTTGAGTAGAAAATTCTGCAGCTGTGCGCAAAGGTATTGTATCACTCCCCTAAAATAGAGAACATGGATAATAACTCTAGGTAAGTAGGTTTGTATTCCTAAATTCTAATTTTCATTTGATTAATGATATCACATAGCTATAAGCATTGAAACAAGGACTTTTTGAACCATATATACTCGAATATAAGTCGAGATTTTCAGGCTTTAAAATTAGCCTGAAATCCTAACCTAGGCTTATACTCGGGTCAAGTCCTAATTTAGCTCCAAATGCTGCAATTGTGGATAGCAACCAGAAGTGGCGCTGTGTTAAATCCTTTATCTGCATAGAAAGTTACAGGAGCTAAGCTGCCTTTACATTTCCTGCTTCCTGGCTGCAGGACTCACTCAGCACTGTCACTGCTCATCTGGATGCTGTAAATCTGATGGGTCTTCTCATTTTGGGGCAAAATGGCTGCTAGTTCAGTGCAAGTGACAGCTTGAAACTACAACTCTCAGGTGACGCTTAACTATTGGGGTCAGAGGGCCCTTTACTATATGGGTGTCAGAGGGCCCTTTACTATATGGGGGTCAGGAGAATTGTAAATGATGGTAAGCTTAATTAAAAGTTTATTGAACCTTGCCGCTCCACATGTTTAGAAACTACAATTCCCAGCAACCAAAGCATGCTGGGAGTTGTAGCTTCCAAACATCTGGAATGCCAAGGAATTCGGGGTTACTGGTACTGGATTTGACTATTACTGTATGGGATTAATGTATGGGAACTCTGCTGCCCATTTAAAGGACAACTAAAGCCTTAAAACAATACAGAATCAGAAGTCAATAGTGGTCATAATGTCTACCCTGGTCTTATACTTGAGTCAATCAGTTTTCACTAATTTTTCAGTGTGTAAGAATGAGAAATGCAAAAGTTTGCTAATCATAATTGAGGGGTTACCTTGACATGGTTGGAAGGCTTTTCATTCATGTGATCACATTAATGTATACTAAAACCCCTTTGTTTATAAAGTATGCCAGTGTGCAGATAATGTGATATTGTATGGGGCCTAGGAATGTGTATTGATTATCTATATCCCTTATATTATATAAATATATTTATATCTCCATAGGAGATTGCAGTGAGTTTTTAGGAACTACCAATATGGTGGGGGGTTTCGGATATTACGTATAGGAAAGGTGTATATGTATGTGTGTACTATCTCACTATTACCATTTAAATGACCATCCATAAATGTATATAAAGAATAGCACTGACTTATATTGGGTACAACACAAAATATACAAAATACATAAACTTACTTACAGAGAGATCCCTATTTCAACATGGAATGGTCAAATGGCAGCTTAAACCACACCCATGCCTGCTCCATGTGAAGGAAGTTTAATCCAAAAAGGTTTCTGTCTGCTACACAGGATGTGATGTGTATTGTAATGGGCATATACACCAAGGCTCCTTATATACCACCTCCAGCCTGAAGGTGGTGTCAGTGAGTAATAAAAGACAAGACATCCCTGCTCTCTATGGCTAGAGAAAGTGAAAGCAGATTGTGGTGTGTGCTTTGGAGAGATATTGACTGCTACACAAGATCCTGTGCATAAGATCCTCTCTATAAGACCCTGTGTATAAGGTCCTGTTACCACCTGTTGGGAGGACAGATTATTGGACAGGCAATTTACCTTATTGGATACAAACTCTGAGGCAACAGATAAGTGTACACCAACTTACAAGGACACACAATAAACAGGCCTGGTCAATATTCAAAGTGGTGCACCATAGACAGGGACACCCCGGATTACTGCATATGTTATGTGGGGAACCTGTTTATGTGCACTGTCTGCTTTGTGCCAGACCACCAGAGTAACCCACTGTGTGCCATGCTTCCCATAATCCTTCCATAAAGCAGTGATCTGGTACAAATTGGTGGCAGCAGTGCTGGTAATACCATTTGTTCTCCCTGTTTTCACTGTAAATTTGTTCTCTGTATTAAGCTATGGAGGCTGCTACTGATAGTATTGATTTAAACCCTCCTGTCCTTGTACCTGCAAATAAAATCCCCCAATTAGACTCAGTAGTTCTACCAGGCCCAATTGCCAAACCTATTTTTAAACCTGATCCATTTGATGGGGTAACTAGGGAGTGGACTGATTGGCTAGAACAATTTGAATTGGCAGCCACTATTAATGGTTGGGATAAAGGTGCTCGCTTGCAAGTCCTTAACCTTTTGCTTAGTGGTAAAGCCAGGCAGGTATACCAAGGATTTACTGTAATACTGAAATAAAAAGCAGTTGTCAGTTATTAAAAATTGCTCTGAAGCAACTTTTTTCAATTAGATCTGTATAAAAGAGTATATAAAGGATAAATCCATTTCTTTAGGTAAACTGGGAATGAGAAATGTTTGTTTATACGTTAGATTATTAGGGCAATGCTATTATAATAACATGATGCTGTGAGGTACCATCTGTTATAATATATGAGGTACCATCACCACTTGCTACTAATAAGTATTAACCTAGCATGTTTAGTTTCAACCACACAGTGTAGCAGGATTGCCTGGGTCTTCTCTCAGACCTGCAGGATTATCCTATTTGGTTCCTCTGGAACAGTTTTAAAATATACCTATGTAAAGATTCTATATCCACACATAGCAAAACATACACACACATTATTTCCATTGTGCACGGACGGGGACACTTTTGCTAGTATATATATATAATATATAGATATAAAAATATACCACACACACATATAGTAGCACGGTGGCTCTGTGCTTATCATTCATACACTTACTCACACGTGCTACTTAAGGCTCATACACACGGGTGATCGCGGGGGCTGAACTGTGACGTACTTTAAGCAAGAAGGCATCCTTAGTACTTTCAAAGAGACACACATTACGGTGCAGAGAAACAGTCTAAATGATTTCTTATGACATCTCACCCTTGCAACATCAGGCTGACTTGCAGAACTGGCCAAGTTATTGTCAACGCGTATCAGGTCAGACGAGACAGTTGAGGTTCCTCTCTGCTGATGTTTCTGAAATATATATAAAAAATAATAATTTGTAAAAAGACACAATTTTCCAGCAGAACTAGTACAACCTTTGGTTTGTGACAGTGATGCTGTCTGTGACCCATTGGAAACTTGTTTAGGATGCACTGCTAATGGTGTAGTGTAGTACAAAAGTGCCCTGCTGCAGCCCTTGTAAGTTCCTGGTCTTAAAGGCAAGTCCAGCCCCCAAATTAACCCATAACTATAAAAGTTTAAAACCTGAAATATAGAAATCCAACCTGAAATCCTGCACAATGTCCTCTTCCCCTGTTTCAGACTCCTGCTACTTCCAGTTAGCAACTGTCAGTTATGGATTTGACATCACTGCAAATGAAATGTAAAGCTCTATAACAGCTGACAGACATGGGCGAAAGGATGGCCAGACAGTGAATTGAATTCAGTAAGTTTTGATTGGTCAGTGTAGTAAATAGTTTTGATTGGTTAGTGTAGTTAATAGTTTTGATTGGTCGGTGTAGTAAATAGTTTTGATTGGTCAGTGTAGTTAATAGTTCTGATTGGTCAGTGTAGTAAATAGTTTTGATTGGTCAGTGTAGTTAAAGGGAAACTAAACTCCCCTAAAGCCAGAAAAATAACAATTTGCCATTCGTTTCTATTATTCACAGGGAGGTGAAAATGCTTATTCTCACCTCCCTGTGAATAATATTACGCTCGGGGAACCTGGAACTTACCGCCGCTCCCGACTGCAAGCCGCTCCCGACCGCGCGCCCTATCTTAGGCGCATGCACGCCAATACAAAAGATAGACGTGCGATCGGGAGAGAAAAGCTGTTCCCTGAAGGAGCGGCTGCGAGTGGACAGGCTGTAAGGTAAGTTCCAGGTCCCCCGAGCATACTATTATTCACAGGGAGGTGAGAATAAGCGTTCTCACCTACCTGTGAATAATAGAAATGAATGGCAAAAAAGCCATTTTTCTGGCTTGTGTTCCTTTAATAGTTTTGATTGGCCAGTGTAATTAATAGTTTTGATTGTTCAGCAACCCTTGGTAACAACTAGAGTGACTAAGCATTTTTTTTAGAAAGCTGTCTGTGATTGGGGTTACCTAGGTAACGAGGACACTGAGCAGGAATACCCCAGATATGAATATTCGTTCAGGGATAGAGATCTGTCGTTGTTTACCTGGGATGCCCTGAAGCTGCTCCCACCCACCCTAAATTTAAACAAGAGATAAAAAAAAACAAACAAAACTAAATGAAAATAAATAATGAAATATAAATAAATAATAATTATAAATAAAAAAAAAATCCTATGTTGCAGCATAAAAAAATATATATATACCGGTATATGGTTTACATTGAAATATTCATTGAAGACTCGTGCTGGGCCTAGGGCAGAGTCCTTCATGTGGCAAGCTATGTGTGGTTTAGAGGAAAGAAAAGAGTTATACAATGGGGCTTTGGCTGGATTAATGGCAAGGCCTTCATTTGGTGATCATAAAAAAGTCCAATGGATAAATCATTATTGATGGGGGAAGGTCAGTCTTGGACTTGGGTATCCGCCAAGACTGACGTGGAGGAAAGAAAAGACTTATATAATGTGGCTTTGGCTGGGTTCAAGGCAAGGCCTTCATTTGGTGAAATGGAAAAGGCAGTACGGCAGATCGCAAAAAAAGGGCTGGCCTATAAATCAGTTTGGTAAAATTGGAAGTTATTAATTGAGTTACGGTATAAAGGTAAATAAGTTATTTGTTATTAATTGATGTGCCCTGATTTCACCACCTTAATATAGTGTCCATGTGTTTATTATAATTGGGTTAGGTGAACTGTCAGAGGGTCATCCTCCACTGCCCATGACTGAATGCTAATCCACTAGCTGCCTCTTCTGAGCATGCTCAGTACAGGTCACTAAATTGCTCAGTTTCCATGAGCCATCCAGAACCATAGCAGGCATACAGTAATGAATCCATAGGACAAAGTATAATATATCAACATATTTTAAAGAGGCCATTCTTTCTAAACGATGTTCTTATGAGGGTGGAGTTGTCCTTTAAGGGGGTACTGGACTGTGCGTGAGTACCTGCCTGTGCTTGTGAGTACCTGCTTGTGTGTCTGTGTGTGTGTGACTAGTATATCTACTGTGTGATCTTCTGGTTGGTCTAACTAGCCTTCTATCTATTTATCACCTATCATCTATTTCACCCTGTCTGTCTATCTTCTCTATCAATCTGACTATTTATTTTTCTCTCGATCTTATCCATCTTTCTATATGTATATTTATGTATTTAAGTACCCAATGGGCGTGGTTTAATAGTGGGTGGGGAAAGGAGTGTGACCTAAATTTTTCATGTACATGTAAGGGGCCAATGTCTGTGCTACAGCCCGGGGCCTAATGGCACAATCTCTGAAGCGACCAGCTGGGGGTCTTTTATCAGTAGAAAGACCCCCTGCTGTAGTTCCTGTAACATATTTGTACAGGTTTATCATATCTCCTTGCAAACACCTCCCGTCTCTGTATCTATGTATAGTTTATTTATGTACTAAAACTGCCTTACAAGCGCTCTATACAGAGGCAGAATTATACTCTGCT
Source organism: Hymenochirus boettgeri (assembly GCA_019447015.1). Classification (NCBI taxonomy): domain Eukaryota; kingdom Metazoa; phylum Chordata; class Amphibia; order Anura; family Pipidae; genus Hymenochirus; species Hymenochirus boettgeri. The sequence continues at coordinate 28,958,501 of CM033469.1, forward strand.
CCTTTGATGCTATGCTCCTTTTTATACAGAAAACAATTGTATTTGTTTTAACAGATACTGTATAGAGGTACTAAGTCTATGTCTGTAAGGCCAGCATAGACTTGCATGCAGATGATACAGAACCAGTAATGTGGAGGTAGACTGCTCCGATCACAGGACATACAAGGCCATAAATATATAATATGAGAAGCTTTATTGTACATAGGATAAATGTAACAAAGCCACACTAAAGGGGGGAACAGTCTTTCAAATTTTACAGCACGAACGCTGCTTCCTTGTCTCTGAGGAATCTGTGTTCATGCTGTGAAACGCGTAAGACTGTTCCCCCCTTTAGTACACGTGTGGCTTTGTTACGTTTATACTCTGCAATATAAATTTCTCATATTATATATTAATGGCCTTGTTTGTCCTGTGATCAGAGCAGTCTACCTCCACATTACTGGTTCTGTATGATATTGCATTGGGGCCGGTCCCAACATGGAGGGAAAGAGGGGAATACAGTAGCGCCCCTGTGTTGTCGCTCGGCTTTTGGATGAAGATGATGTCATAGACTGTTAGAGTAGAGGACAATGGTCCAGAAGAGGGTTTGTGATAATTCCAAAAAAATTTATAACTTTACAGTTGAGTGCCAAGTTTCTAACATAGCATTAAGGGAAGTGAAGCAACAGATAAAGCTGGCTACACCCTTATTAGGCATTAAAGCCAACTGGACATTGCCGAGCGCTGAATTGGCTTTAATGTCTAATAGAGCAGCGGTTCGTACCTTTGACATTCCAAGTCAGGATAATGCTTTATGTACGTCATTACACCTGTAATATCAGTCCTAACGTTAGCATTCCGGGCGGTTATCCGGTAAACTCTATATCTGCTTCTAGGTAACTCTAGATAAAAAACTTTCATATTTCTAGAAGCTAGCTTTCATCTGATTTATGATATCATAGTTCCATGAATGGTTTCAAGCATTGAACGTAGGACTTTATGGTCCTACGTTCAGCAGAAGTGGTAATGGCAAGTTCATTGAATAACTTTAAAAAAGGCCTGGATCAGTTTCTAAAACTAAATAATATTGAGAATTACTGGTATTAATGCATATACTGTAGTTCTGGTTGGTACGGGGATACTATATAATATAGAGAATTACTGATATTAATACATATACTGTAGTTCTGGTTGGTACGGGGATACTATATAATATTGAGAATTACTGGTATTAATACATATACTGTAGATCTGGTTGGTACGGGGATACTATATAATATTGAGAATTACTGGTGTTAATACATATACTGTAGTTCTGGTTGGTACAGGGACACTATATAATATTGAGAATTACTGGTATTAATACATATACTGTAGTTCTGGTTGGTACGGGGATACTATATAATATAGAGAATTACTGGTATTAATACATATACTGTAGTTCTGGTTGGTACGGGGATACTATATAATATTGAGAATTACTGGTATTAATACATATACTGTAGATCTGGTTGGTACGGGGATACTATATAATATTGAGAATTACTGGTATTAATACATATAGATCTGGTTGGTACAGGGATACTATATAATATTGAGAATTACTTGTATTAATACATATACTGTAGTTCTGGTTGGTACGGGGATACTATATAATATTGAGAATTACTGGTATTAATACATATAGATCTGGTTGGTACAGGGATACTATATAATATTGAGAATTACTTGTATTAATACATATACTGTAGTTCTGGTTGGTACGGGGATACTATATAATATTGAGAATTACTGGTATTAATACATATAGATCTGGTTGGTACAGGGATACTTTCCGATTGCCGTTTGGAGTCAGGAAGGAATCCACCCCCCCCCCCCCCCTTTTAGCTGCTTTTTTTGCCTTCCTCTAGATCAACTGTTAGGTAGGGTAAAAAAAAAAAAAAAAAAGAGGGTGATTAGGTTGGACTTGATGGACATATGTCTTTTATTCAATTACTATGTTACTGCTATGTTACTATGGTACTAATGGTCTAAGGCTGTTTAACCATTAGCCAATATTTTGACCCACACCAATGAGCCTTAGTTTCTTCAGTATTCTCTGACTTTCCTATTGCCATTTCCAATAGTTCCTTTATCCAAGCAGATAAATATCAATATCAACTTTATATTACCTTTCAGAACTGGTGGTCCCCAGTATTCTACTATTAGGCAGTAGTCAGTAGACCTTCCCCCACATGGACAGTAGGTCAGGGAAGAAAGACTTAAACAGGAAGCCATCCACTTTTAAAGAGAATTAGGGTGCATAAGTACCCAGCTGGTGGCCTATATCTTTCATTATTTGTAATGATTTCTTATGACGTCTCACCCTTGCAACATCAGGCTGACTTGCATAACCGGGCAAGTTATTGTCAATCACGTCAGAGGAGACAGTTGAGGTTTCTTTCTGGCGATGTTTCTGAAACACATACAAAAAATGTCACACAGAAAAGTCTCCCAGTGTTGAATTTAGGGTCTCTTACACTAAATGGAATACTTTAAAAACTTACTATTTATTTGAGAACTAAAGATTATCATAACAGACTTGTATGCAATAAAATGAATTACTCTACAGCTTTATTAATGGAAAGAGAACCAGACAGGAAATCTGTAACAAAATCTGTGACTGTACATCTACATTTATGGGCATCTATAGTGAAAATGTGACATAAAATGAAATAGTCTATTCTGCCTTAATCCTACCTTGTTCTGTAGCTCCGTTTTGCCATACTGTTACAGTTCATTGCAGCAGGGCAGGCCACACATTTAATTAGGCAATATTGGCTCCCGATACTAAAGTATATTTATATATTATATATAAGTATATATAGATTTAGTATACAGGCAATAGCCTCTGATGTCGATGTCAAAACTGACCAATCAAAAGGTCGACAGTGGTCATTTGTGTGCCAAATGACTGGGTGATTTTATGCTACACACATGGCCTTTAATTGGCAAACCCCGTCAGATCTCACAGGATTTCTTTTATCAGATCTGTGTGTACTCAGCTTTCTAATTTATTGATTTTCCCGTTAACAACATCAATTCAATGTATTTAGCACCAACAAAATAAAATATTAAAATCTACCAAAACAAATTCCTTCTGCTGTTATATTCAATTCTTTGTAGATTATCATGCATCCGGTATTGATCAAAATAAACCTGTCAGATCCTTACAATCCACTGACATTTTCCAACCGGACACATCAGATTTGATTGATGTTCCATTCAATATCGAAATAAATAAACCAACTTTTTTTTTGTTTAGAATTTGAGGCTCACTCTCAGAACATCCGTCTGTCTTGGAATGCTCGCACTGTTATGGTCTAAATTCATGGCATCCAAACGAGATGTGGGGCTTGATGGAAAATGATCAGATCCCTTTAAAAACAAAACTATGTAGGTAATCATGACACAACCAAATTATCAATTCATTTTCAACAATAAATGTCACATCAGATGTCCACATATATTTGCAACAGACTTCACCTTTAGAATAATGAATAGAACTTCCGTCCATATACAAATGCACAAAATGACTTTTTAATTCTCAAATGTAATTTGAGTTAAACATATATGATTACTCATCTATCAATTAATCTAATTGCTACAGTTGCAGTTTGTTAAACTCGAATTCCCAGGACAGGTGCTGTACATTACATGGCCTTCGTTAGCTTTGATTGACCATAAGCAACGACTTGACGGTTTGGTGGTTTTCCAAGCCTGATAACAATGCACAAATAATGGGACAAATAGTCATATAGCTTTGGGAATTTTGGATATGGTAAATGCCTGAACACCTTGCGTTTACTCTTGCAATTACCCCACATTTTGATCATGCAAGTTTCATAGTGTCATCTCCCTCCAATTTGAAGAATACCATACACTCATTAGACATTAGACTACAGTCTTACCTTCTAAGGTTTCACCTCCCAATGTTCCCATGACGTTTCCAATCCTGGCATATTCATTTTGATATCCATTGAATCTTGACTGCAAAAACTGGGTAATTCGTTTGTCTGAACGTCATAGGAACATTGGGTGTAAGTTTCATAGTGTATGGCCCAGCATTCCTTATCTACTAAACATTTTCAGGGAGATTCAGGCTGAGGCCACACTGCAACGCGCACAAAATCGCGAGCGTTATTGCACGCGATTGTGTGCACTTTGCTTTTGCGTTCGCGTTTTCTCGTTATGGAAACGTATGCGTTACCAAAACGCGAATGGACGCGCAACCGCATGCGCATCGGAAATCGCGGGAATTTTTGCGTTCCTGCAATTTCCATTTTAGCGAAAATCGCGGGCTAATGGTGCTAATTTAGCCCCGACCAATCAGATCTTATTTAATATTTGGAAGCTAACATCTGATTTGTTGGGGCTAAATTAGCACCATTTTAAACGATAAGAACTTTTATTGAATAACCCTGTTTATCTGCTCACAGGAAGTATCTGTTCTGGCATTGGCCCCTTAAATAGACAAACTGAGCCTCGCATGCCAATTGCATCACTATTTGTTCCAAACAAATGAGCAATTTATTGCTACAATGGCATTAACTGCCAGGTTGGAAATATACACCTGTGTCTTTAGAAGATCCCTTGGCAACTCTTGACAGGGTGTTATGTTTGTTGCAGGTCCTGCTGGTTTTGGATGACAAGAAGCAGCACTTTGTCCAGAGAAGGTTTCTTTAAGAACTATATTGGGAGTCTGTACAGTTGAGATTAAAAAGGACATGTTTCATATATCACTTTAGTAAATCTATAATACACAGGTTCCATCAATATGCTGTAAATTATAGTCTTATAAATGGAGCAAGGTAGTCCCTTTGGAGTCCTTGATGACTTCTAATATCCTTATATTTTATAACAGGGACACTGTATCCCCTATATAGATATAACTAAATAAAATGTACAGATATTCTTTTACATGACCAGATATCTCAAAGATAAGATACTGCATGTTGGAATATGAATAGTCATTTATAATCCCTACCTTAGGTTAGAAAATACATAGATACATTAGTGTTTATTAATAGGCTGGAATTATGCTGGAGACCATGTGTAACTCAACATATTTAATTACATTATCCCTTAAAGAATAAAGGAATAATTCACAATTAGAATTAATTCTAATTCAGACAGCCAACGTAATCAATTTGTTACTGGAATAATTATTGGACGATATCTTAAATGATGGAACATTTTTAGGTTAGAGTTTTTTTACCGTCTCTATCATTTTGTCACTTTGGAGATAAAGATACAGACCTTGATCGAGGGTGGGCTAATATCCTGAGAATTTGGATTTGTCAGAAGCACATCAGTTTCTGGAAGTGGTAATTTCATATCATCATCAATGAACCCAAGTGTCGGTGTGGGCTGGACTACGTTCGTATTAGTGAAGCTAGAAGCTTGAAATCTCACTTGGTCACCATCCGTATGATCAGAAGGTCTTGTATCTTCATGAACAGGTTCATTCGTTTCACAATGAGACGAGACAGGTGGTTGATTTCGCACTTGGCTTAACTGCTGTGATGGAACTTCTGGATTTACACTTGCCACAAACTGTGGCTGTGGATGTGGCTGGCTTAGTGGTATAACATCTTGTGCAATGTCTGTTGGAAGGCGATTCACTGAAAAAGGCTGGTTGACTTGAGGTAGAGATGACAGACGGCTGCTGCTATTACTTATGTTTGAATTGCCAATGGGATTTCTGGCTTGAAGAGGGAGAGATTGAATCCGCCCTGGGGAACCTAAACAGAAAAACACATATACTTGGTCCAACCAGTGGGATAATTTTAATAAATAACGATTTGGTTACATACAGGAGAATTGTATTTTCCCTAAAAAAGGAAAGGTCATCCATGTAAATTTCTATGTTATGTCAATACTATTCCTATTGCCCATAGTGTACATAACATATGACCGTTAGTTATATTTGTATCAAAAGCTCCCTTGTAAGGAACAAATAATAGCAAGTAAGCAATTAAAGTCATACTGCAGACATGGGGATGGTCTTTTTACTTGCTGTGATTAATGACAACTGCTCACTAATCAGCCTCTTACCCCTAAGCGATTCCAGCCTATGGACTGCATATGAGTACAACTGTGGGCCTCTATTTGCTAACCCTTTAAGGGTGCTAATTAGGTGACTATTTTGTCCTATTAAAGGGCATGTACACCCACCATATATATTTTCCTACCTTCAAAGTCTTCTTTACCCTTGTTTTTCCCCTTGTTTTTTGTAAATAGCAGATTTAAACTTCCTCATCTAGGAAGGAGTCTCAGGGCCTTTGGATGTCTGGCATTGCTTTTAATCTGTCCAAATCTCCTAAAAGTTGCTTCAGTCTCTCACAGATTGCATTCCATGTTTACACCTTTCAACATGACCCCTTTAATAGTTACACTGATAGAAACAACATAGTACAGAGTTGCAGGGGAGGATATTGAAGCGAACCTGATCTTAGCACAGCTCTCTGCAATGCAATTCTCAATAGTGGGTAAATGACCTTTTTTTTCTTTCTTTCCATGTGTTCTATAATTCCCCACAACCCCCAGAGTGTCTTCACTTTTTTCAGATTCCCTCTCTGTCCTGAGATACACCAGTTAGAAGAATACGTGATTGCATTCCTCGACTCCTACTTGAACTGTCAATCAAATCCCTGTGACGTGACCCCCCCTCCCTGCTCTGTAATAAACATAGACATAAGAGCATTAGCAGGGGGAGAGAGGTAGCTTTGATGGTAGATATAAGGTTGCACTTGACCCCCCTTCTTAATAGTTTTCACTGATTGATGATGGGTCACAAAGAGAGAGATTGTAAACTGTACTGTTCTCGTGAATTTAACTTTGCAAAGGGGCAATGTGTTTTTTTCACTATAGATGCCCTTTAATTTTAATCTGATACAGTATCTCAAATCTTCATTTTCTGTGTGTTAGAAAACTAGTTTTGTTTTGGGATTTTGCACAGGTATTAACTGGCACATATGCTGGTTAAGGTTCTTATTCATCCAGGTCATATTATATCTGTGGTATTTAGTTAAATTAACTGGACTTGCAACTTTGATAACACCTCTTGGCCCCAATGCAGTCACACCTTGCATTCAGGAGGTCCCTAACACCTGGCTGTTATATGCTGATTGGGACTTACCAGGGTTTTTATTACCAACAGAGTCTTGTACAAGTCATTCTGAATAGAGAAAGCCAGTCGGATGACTAGCGAAACGTCTTCAAGAACTAAACTTCAAGTCCAGTTGATCTAACCGAATACCACAAATATTAACTGGCACATACACAAAAACTTTCCGAGCTGATCTAACTGATTCCACATTTTTGTAATATAATGGTTGAATGAAATCCAGTGGGGATGAGGCTACTTATAAGGAAGTAAGACTGAAAGTAAAAGTTTAAAGCCTCTATTTACAAATGACAGGGGGAAAAAGAACAAGTTAAAGGGTATCTATACTCTAAAAATTTAATTTTGAAAACGTATAGTTAGATGCAGCAAGATCCCGCTACTTCAAAACTTTTTTTGGTTGTACATGCCCTTTAAAGATATAGAGAGATGAAAGCATGTTTAACCCCTAATTCTTAGCCCATAAATTCCAGACTAAAATCGCACCCATTTTTTCTTTATAACATATTTGCACTGCTGTATCTTTGTGTAGGAATCTATTAGAAAAGCAAGTAAGGCATCCCCAGGGTTACTAGGGTGGCTGATGGTGGTATTTAAATGTTTGTTGAAAAATACAGCTGGTACTGTTGTTTTTGTATCTGCGTCCATATTCTGCGAGTGACTTGCATCCGTGTCGTCTGGCCCCATTGCCAGGCTTAGTGGTATTTTCCAACTGATGTAAAATAATGTTGCGGTCATAACGTTGGTAAAGGTTGTTGGTTAAGACGGGATCACGATGCAACGAGACACCACTATCGCTTTAAGACTTTGCATATCTGATTGCACCGAAATAAAATATTGCAGTCCTCGTGGATTGCCCAGTGAATGAATTACTCTGTATAGAAACAGTGTTGTACTCACCAGGTGGAAGAAGATGTCTATTATATTCTGCGCTCAGTTTATTTGCTAGATCGTTAAGTTGACACATTCTTAAAGCGTTCAGAAATTGTTCCACCCACCCATCCGTTTTTCTAAGGTAATTAACGAATAACCACATGGTGTTTTCATTGCCATCGTTTCTGCACCGCTGTCTGATGGCTTCCTAGATAGATATAAACAGAAATAATCCAAACTGGGCTTTTCAATTAAAAAAAAGAATATTTGATTAGTTAAAGGAAACATTCATGCTAAAATAATTTTTCCTGTCCGATAAGTCAAGATTTCTTTACAGAAAAACAGCATTATATTTTTGTTATTTTTTTTTTTTTTAGCCAAAGGCCCTGGTGTCCGCCCCCTACCCTGTAAGCACTGAGCATGCTCAGTGAGCTTTATACAGGACTGAGCGCAGCAACTTCTTTGCTAAGGGGAGGAGGGAATGGGATGGTGTTTGGATGTTCACTTTAGTTATATAAAGGTTTAAGTTATAGAAAGGTTTTCATGTCTATTATTTATGGTGAAGAACATTTTTTTAATTGCCATTTTCAGGCTACATGTCAAATAAGTGCGTTTAAAAGGTCACTATACTCACTCAAACAACTTTACATTACCTGAAACTACAATTTGAGAGAAGTAAAATGGTGGTACTCACATATTTATCTGTGCTTGCTTTGTTATTAAATTATTAATATTTAGTGAGTGCTCCTAATTCCCCCCACCCTCCCTTACTCACTGCCTTCTTGTAGTGTCTGCGACACTTAGCAGTTCTGCACAGCCTCACCATGGAGACTGCTCTGCTTACACATCTTCCCCTCCCTTTTAGATACTGTTCCTAGATTTATCCTAATTTTCTAACCCAATATGTACTAATGTTCTCTAATACAACCAGGATATATACCCTTGGCGGGTTCTAATGTTTCTGAACGCATAAATTATATTTAGGACCTGTACATTATACCTTGCATTCCCCTTTAAGAGAATGAAATCAAGAAATGTAATCCATGCATCTTTATGTAGCATTTTAAGAAATCTTGTTAAAAATCATATTTTTATTCATTCATTTAGGGGAAAAAAACTGTTTTTGGAAGATGTCATTACAGTGTATTCTTTAAAGCCTCACAATAAACAATTAAATTAGCAGTTTATCAGTTCTTCTCTCTCAGCAGGGATTTTTCTGCTGGTTTCCACCTCTTTATGAGCTTGCACAGCAGAAATGGAGATGGCTAGTGTATCTTTCATAAGTCATTGGCTGTGATGTCACCATTATAACTGTGACTGACGGCTAACACCAGGAAGGACCACAGAATGTAGATGATGGACCAGTAGACCTAGTGGAGTAGTGGAGAGGATCTTCTTCCTTTAGGAACAGCAGGGGACAGGTAAGTATTGCAATTTTAGGGTGGGGGAGGGGGGTCCTTGTCCTTTAACATTGTGTATGTGTTGCTCACCCTGCTCTCTGCCTAGTCAGGGTACCTCTATTAATACACACTCTGCATGTCCCATTCCCTGATACACCTGGTAGAGAAAGTGGTTTGTCCATTGTCCATGAAGTACAAATCTATTCACTTGTTTCACTCCCAACTACTTCACTCCCAGCCTCTGCCCCCCGCTTTACAAGTTTGTTCCGAGCTCATGTATACACAGGGTCATGTGTACAGAGACCACCAGCCAATCATCAGTGTCAACTTTGTTTGCTACAGGAGAGCATTTGGATTATTAGAGTGGAGTGGTTAGGGATTTAATAGTGAAGTGTGTAGGTTTGCACTTTGGGGGTTGAAATGTCCTATATAAAGGGCATAATAAGTTAACCTCCACCTGAACATGCCACATTGTCTGCTTCTCATACAGGGCAAGGTACAATCTGAAAATTCAATACAAAATAAGAGAGAATAAGAATCTCATCAAACTTGAATAGAAAAAGGCCATCCCAGCAAAAACATTACCTGTGTAGGTCGCCTGATACAGGGAAGATAATTCAATATTTCCTCTATGTTTATAACACTGAGAAGCTCCATATTTTTTTTGAGGTAATCATCCAATTTATCTTCAGCAAAACCCATTCTGGCATGGGATTAGCACAGGCTGCAATGTAGTTTCTTAGAGGAAATAGAAATCTGTAATGGAAATTAGAAAGAATGGATTCCAGTATCTGCAGAAAGCATACCAACCTTTAGACAGGGCATGGCACCCACCTATGGCAGCAAATCCTGCCGCATTGTAAAGAAGTTGGGGGTGAGCTCCGATGTGCGCAGTCTCTACTTGCAGATGGATCTGAATTATTTTATTAACCAGCCACTGTTAGGTCAGCCCTCTATATCACCAGCCAGTGTTGACTAAACAGCGGCTGGCGAACAGGAGGGCTGACTGCATGGTGAACTGTCTGCGGTGCTTTGCAATTACACTGATACATTCACATCTTGCTCTGGGCAAATCTCCCGTAACAGATTTTACCAGAGGCTTTGGGTGAATCTGACCACACAAACGAATTTAATGCCAGAGAGCAGATGTAACAGAAGATTTCAGGTTAGCGCTGTCTAACTATTGGAGTTTTTGGGGGGTGATTCACATATATACAATTTTTCATTTTAAAATTTTTGTTATTATGAGTTTTAGGAAATATTTAAAGAAGAATGTTAATAGACAATGGTTGAAGTATTAAGTTAAAACTGTTATTTTGTGTTCGTTTTTAAAGGAGAACTAAACTTACATTTTTTTAAACCTAATGTGAAGGTTTTTCTCCCCAGGACACGTATACATTGTAAGATTCTTCTCTAGTCAGTTGCATTTAGTACATGAAATAGATTCTGTAAATAAGAAGGCAGGGGCGTAACTACCAGGGGAGCAGGGGGAGCAACTGCAGGGGGGACCGGGAGCCAAGGTGGCCCCATCTTCTTATTTTCTCTATGACAGATATAGCCTCCTCCCAGAAAACCAGTATGGAAAAGGAAAAGAAAGGGGCCACATCATCATTTTGCAGGGGGCCCCAGTGATTCCTAGTTACACCACTGTAAGAAGGCTCCATGTTGTTGCCAGTAGAACCCACATCCCATGAAGTCATCAAAGAACCACGCCCCCTGACCCCAGTATTCATGGTCTCTATGCACAGAGTGTTTTCTATACAGATGTCCCCACACCAATATTGAAATCTCTTATAAGACTTTGAGAGCTGCGTGTTACCCTGCAGTTTATTAACCAGTCAGTGTGAGTTGCTGGCCAAACGTTTGCTAGTAGTGAATGTGGTAATAGCACTCCCAACACGCCCCCTTAATGGGAGGTCCTATGCCTTTAATATAAAGCACTGGATGGTCTCTTCCCTCATTTTAAAAGCCAAAGTGCTGAGGGGGAAGGGAGAGAGCCTGTTATATGGATCCAGTGTGTACGGTAAGTATGAGAAATGCAAAAGTTTGCTAATGGTAATTGAAGTAAAAAAGGTTAGACGTTAGGACCTTCCAGACTGGGGTTACCTTGATGTGGTTGGAAGGCTTTTCATTCATGTGATCACAGTAATGTATACTAAAACCCCTTTGTTTATAAAGTATGCCAGTGTGCAGATAATATGATATTGTATGGGGCCCGGGAATGTGCATTGATTATCTTTTCTATTTTTGCTAGTAATGAACGGTTTGTTGTGGCAAAGGATCCCATGGTGCGTACCTAGCTTCAGAAAAAATTGATTTTTAGTAGGAGGGGCTTACACAGCACATCACGTGACTGTCACAGACTCAATCAGTCAGGAAAGGCAAGGAAGTATAACAAAACAAGCTTAAGAGAAGCTAGAGAAATCATCCTAGGTTTGTTTGAAAGGTATGAGAGTGCTCTCAAACAGAGGACACATATATGGAGACCACAGTTACCCTTTAAATAGCACTTTAGGAAGTTAAGAAATTGCAGACTTTCCTATTAAGCTCTGCATTAAAACAAGTTATTATCAGAGCCTCTCTTTACATAGTGCTCCTTTTAGAAAACTCAGGCCACTGGCACTTTTACAAGCGTTATGGAGGCCACATCCGTACCAGTAATACAGACAGTTGGACACAGACTCAGCTCACTGTAAATCTCATTTAGTCCTCCAAACCTGCTCTGTCTGACATTCTTCCCACCTTGTAGAACCTTTCCTGTGGTCACCTTCTTACGCACTCCATGACACGGAACTGACTGGTTACAATGGCAGAGAATGGCCTTTTAGCTGTGCATAGCCAAACCCCCACAAGCCTTATTGAAAATAAGATTATGGTTGGGACTCGCAAAGCTAGGGTAGGTTTCAATGGAATTAAGGAGGTAGCTAGACACATCCAGCAATCCAGGTGTGTATTGAGTAAATCAGAAATGCGGGCAATGTGAATATTGTAAGATATCAGGATGGGAGCTTGTTTTTTAGATTGTATTAAGCTACATGTATTTACATTTTAAAATGTGCATGCAGCATAGCCACTATTCTAATGTTGTACAAATAGGCACTTAGGGTCCATGTTGAATGAAATGAATTATAGCTGTGAAACAAATTCAAGTTCCCTTCAATGTACATCCAGTCTCCTTAATGAAATAGTGTAGTATTTGAGGTTGAATATAAACATGTCCTCTTGTCAATGGTCCACATTAACGGGGGTACCTAAACAATTCAAAGATCTGCAGGGGGAAGTAGACATGGTGTTAATGTATAAAACAGGATCTTTAGGTTTTAACAGGCTACAGGCTACGGGTATTTTTACTTCAGTAAAAAAGCAGAAAGGCCATAAAATGTTCTAAAAAAAAAAAAAAATCCATCAGTTTTTGCACTGTTCAGTAATTGGAATTCGAGTTGTGATCTCTGACATTATTTTGGTCAAGGGACTCTAGGAAAAAATGTAATTGATTTATTTTGATTTTATGTCACAAAAAAATAATATAATATTAATGTAATTTAGAAAAGTTAAATTAAAAATTAACAACTCTCTAAAACCAGCTTGCTAACTTGCTGAAAGGGGCGTGAAAACAAAATGGACATTAACACAAACTACCCCTTAGTTTTCATGAAGCATACATGACCATAGCAGGCATTCACTTTATAATCAGATTAAATACAAGGGGGCCCAGTACAGAACCCCGAGACACCCCTCTTAGAACTTTAGTCCACGTAGATTAAGCTCTATTGACAGCTCCTCTCTGTCATCCATCCACCAACTCTATTTTTATATACAAATGTTGTTGTTCAAGACCAACAGACCTTAGTTTATACATAAGCCATGTATGTGGCACAGTATCAAAATCTAAATATACTTCATCAACTGCTATGCTAGAATTTAAATTCTTACTCACGTCTGAGATCTATGACTTATACTACTTACCAATATGATCCCATAATAGTTTCCAATATATATCACCCAAAACTAGTATTAAACTTACAGGTCTATAGTTACCTGCCTGTGAATGACTACCCTTTTTGAATATTGGTATTACATTGTCTTTTGGCACATTGCCAGACAAAAGTATTTTTTATCTTTTCAGATTCAGTGTGCTAGATAGAACTAAGCTGAGCTCTCTTGGGACCAGTGGATGTATTTTTTCAGGACCAGGAGCTTTATTGATATTAACTTTGTCGACTTGTTTCTTGGGAGCCCCGCCACAGGTTAGTGGATGGGGCGTCTGACCGTGGCGGGAGCTCTAAGTTAGTGCAGTCCCCTTCAGGTTCACCCCCTCCTCCTCCTGTTTGCGCGTGAGCTAAGTCTCGCGGGACGCGGCACCGGCGAGACGTCCTCGCGCTGCGCCATGTCTAGTATTTAAGGCTGGCGCACGAGGTCAACGGCACCATTACAACGGCTGGGCGTCCTGGGGTTAGGCCAGTGCCTAATAAACTTATTCATCTTCCCCGCCAGTTCTCGCTCTTATTTGGCATCTAGTTCTCTGTTGCTTACAGCTTAACATTTGGTTTCGGGCCAAGCATGTTCCAGGCATTGATAACAAGATTGCTGACTCTTTCTCTCGTTTTCAGAGGGAAGACTTCCGCAGGTTGGCTCCGGAGGCGAAGTTGGAGGGGACACAATGCCCAATTTCCTTGTGGGAGATAGCGGACAACAGCTAATGGCCATGGTACAGGCATCGGTGGCACCCTTAACGTGGCAGACGGGAGGACTACTCGTGGAGGACGTATGTGTATTGAATGGTAGGACCAAGGTCCACATAAACAGATGAAAGACGGACGTTTTTGGCTCTGGGGCTTGGTTTTCGATCCTTCCCATAAAAGGGAGTTTCTGCCCAGTTTCTGCGATAAAAGATTTCGCAGCAATACGGGCTCCTTCGCCATTCTTTTTGTCCCACCTCGGGGGGGCTCCCCTCACCCGCTACCAATTTGAATCTATTTTAAAGGTATCCTTGTGTCGAATTCGGCTTAATCCAAAGGAGTTTGGCACACATTCCTTTAGAATAGGGGCTGCTATCGAGGCGTATACTTTAGGTTTTTCTGAACAGGAGGTTAAGCGTTGAGGGCGATGGAGATCGAGCTGTGTGGCGCGTTATATTCGGCCGGAATTAGCTATTAACTGATATTTGGTTTTAGGAAACAAGCAAGTGGTCGTATGGCTGATTGGACATTCATATCTCTTCTGGGAGGCAAGGAGTGCGGAGATCCGACCAGGAGGAAGGAACTTGGGCTTCACTGCGGCATCACTGGAATGGAAAGGCATCAGGGGGATGTCATGGGGGCAAGTTTTGCCGGAAGTAGTGGAGATAAATTCTCCACGCTGCAGGGAACGATCTCTGTAGGTCTCGGCTGTCTGATGACACTCATGAAGGCGGATATCTCACGAATCCGGGGATTCTTCAAAGAGGTAATCCTGGTTTGGTCGGAGATCGTTCCCTGGGTGGTGTGGCAAGGGGCCAGGTACCCGGCAGCCATAGAGAGGGCAAGGAGGGTAGTGAATACACAGATCTCCAGATTCGTACGCTCCTTGGGTGGAGTTGTCATAAGACACAGATAATTGGAGGGTGGCAATAGGTCACTGATGAGGCCAGATGGGATACATCTGAATGATATCGGCCTGGATATATCAGGCTTACAAGACGGCATTGACTTGACCAGGCCTTATTTTTGTTGAGTGGCGGTAGGAGCTCGGTGTAGGGGTACACGAGCTCCTAGTGGCGGGTACACCCTTGCTGGAAATTGATGGAGCCGTTACATGCCCTCTGGCAAGACAGAGGTTGGCATTCAAGCTGTGTTTTACGGCTGGAGATGGTTAACAACAAGTATGGTTATAGGCACGCAAGGGTGTACAGTTTGGTAATATGCAAAGGGCATATTTAAATTTAAGTTATTTAAATTAATATTCAATAAAAAGTCGTGACCGATTGTTTAACCCAAAAAGTTAAAGACAAAAGGTTCTTTATCTGGTATACAGGGCTAACCGGGTCTTTTTCATCTATCCCTCCACGGTCCTACAATACCCTCTGTCAGCCAGAGTAAATATTCCTCTTTTATGCAATTTGTATTTAGTCACTGTGATTAGGACTACTGTACGTTTCTTTATAGTGTATACAGAGAATAAAAAAGCACATTTGCCTTTTTGGCATCCTCTATAGCCATCTTAATCTCATTTATTTAATGGTCCCAAATTCCTTTTGGTCTTGAATTTTCTGCAAGCTAGTTTAATTGCTTTCTTGCGATCAGTTTTAAACCTTTCAAAATTCATGTAGGACTGTTTAAATATTATAAATGCCCCCTTTTTTCCTTTCTTGTGGGGGTTTGGCTATGCACAGCTGAAAGGCCATTCTCTGCACTTGTCAAGTCATCTGAGCTGCCAAAACCTTTAGAAAAGTCAGGCAGCCATTGTAACCAGTCAGTTCCGTGCAGCGCCGCTCCTACCATGAAGCAGCGTGAAACAACTGCTCCGGGCGCGTGCCGCTGACAAATCAAGAAAGGCGGCAACTTGTCAGATATATATTTTTTTTAATTTTCCCTTACCGAAGACCGCGCCTCGCGGGCAGGCGCAGGGGCAGCTTCAGCTTAAGGTCCACAAAGAAGGCACTTCATTGGCTGGACAATCCATCAATCACGGCATGCCTCGGGATATCTGCAGCGTGATTGGTCCTGCAGCCGCGCCGGTACGCCCCTCTGTGCGTAAGTTACGTGACATACACACTGGGGCAGTACCAGCGCGGCTGCAGGACCAATCAGGAGACATCCTGAGGCTTGCCCTGATTGGTGCTTAGTCCTGCCAATGAAGCGCCTTCTTTCTGGACTGGATCTTAAGCTGAAGACAGTGCCACTTCGTCGCGATCGGTAAGGGAAAGTTTGTAAAATTATTTATCTGACAACTGTTGCCGCCTAAATTGTTTTGGGACTAGGAGTGCTCGGTGCTCTACTGAAACTCCTTCCTGGCAGGGTCGGACTGGCCTGCGGAGGGGGGAGGGGGGGGAGGGGGTTACGGACTGATGCTGCTGCCTGCAGGACCTGGATTCTGGGGAAGTTCTTAAAGTTGCAGACCTGCAGTTCAGCTGCTTCTAATTGTGCCCCAACCAATAGATAGATAGATAGGTAGGTAGACTGGACTGACAGAGATAGGTAGGTAGGTAGGTAGACAGACAGAGATAGATAGGTAGTTGGGTAGGTAGGTAGACAGAGATAGGTAGGTAGGTAGGTAGACAGACAGAGATAGATAGACAGGTAGACAGCCATAGATAGATAGATAGGTAGGCAGAAAGAGATAGGTAGGTAGGCAGACAGACAGAGGTAGGTAGACAGACAGACAGAGAAAGATAGATAGGTAGGTAGGCAGACAGACAGAGATAGATAGATGGAGGGATAGATAGATAGACAGACAGACAGACAGAGATAGATAGATTCATAGATAGATAGGTAGGTAGGCAGACAGACAGAGATAGATAGATAGATGGAGAGATAGATAGATGGATAGATAGACAGACAGACAGACAGAGATAGATGGATTCATAGATAGGTAGGTAGGCAGACAGACAGAGATAGATAGATAGATGGCGAGATAGATAGATGGATAGATAGACAAATAGACAGACAGAGATAGATAGATAGATAGATAGATAGATAGATAGGTGAATAGATAGATATATAGATAGACGGATAGATAAATGGATGGATAGATAGATGGATAGATAGATAGAAAGCAAGGTAGATAGATATAGTGATAGATAGATAGATAGAAAGATAGATGGATAGATAGACAGACAGATAGATAGACAGACAGATAAATAATAGATAGACAGATAGAAAGGAAGATAGATAGATAGATAGATAGATAGATAGATAGGTGATAGATAGATAGACAGACAGATAGTTAATAGATAGATAGATATAAAGGTAGATAGATAGATGGAGTGATAGATAGATTAAATATAGATATATAGACAGACAGATAGATGGAGTGATAGACTGACAGACAGATAGATAGATAGATAGATAGATAGATACACAGATAGATTGATAGATAGACACACAGATAGATAGATAGACAGACAGACAGATATATTAATAGATAGATAGACAGAGATAGATAAATAGATAGCAGAGATAGATAGATGGATAGATAGCAGAGATATAGATAGATAGCAGAGATAGATAGATAGCAGAGATAAACATCAGAGATAGATTGATATATAGATAGCAGAGATAGATAGATACATAGCAGAGATAGATAGATAATATAGATAGATAGATAATAGTGATAGATCGAAAGATAGCAGAGATAGATAGATAGGCAGATAGAAGAGATAGATAGATAGACAGATAGAAGAGATAGAGAGATAGCAGAGATAGATAGATAATATAGATAGATAGATAGCAGAGATAGATAAATAGCAGAGATAGATAGATAGATAGATAGCAGAGATAGACAGATAGACAGAGATAGATAGGTAGGTAGATAGATAGATGATAGATATATAGATAGATAGATAGATAGATAGTTACTAGATAGATAGATATAAAGGTAGATTGATAGATAGACACACAGATAGATAGACAGACAGATATATTAATAGATAGTAGACAGAGATAGATAAATAGATAGCAGAGATAGATAGATGGATAGATAGATAGATAGCAGAGAGAGAGAGAGAGATAGATAGATAGATAGTTAGATAGATAAATATCAGAGATAGTTACATAGCAGAGATAGATAGATAATAGAGATAGATAGATAATAGTGATAGACAGAAAGATAGCAGAGATAGATCAATAGCAGAGATAGATAGATAGACAGATAGAAGAGATAGATAGATAGCAGAGATAGATATATAATATAGATAGATAGATAGATAGACAGATAGAAGAGATAGATAGATAGATATATAGATAGATGGCAGAGATAGGTAGGTAGGTAGATAGAAAGATGATAGATTAGATAGTAATAGCTAGATAGATAGATGGAGTGATAGCTAGATGGACAGACATACAGAGATAGATAGATGGATAGCAGAGATAGTTGGACAGACAGATAAATAGCAGAGATAGATAGATATATAGCAGAGATAGATGGATAGCAGAGATAGATTAGATAGATAGATTGCAGAGATAGATAGATAATATCGATAGATAGATAGACAGATAGAAGAGATAGATAGATAGCAGAGATAGATAGATAATATAGATAGATAAATATCAGAGATAGATAGATAGATAATATAGATCGACAGAGCAGAGATAGATAGACAGACAGATAGAGGAGATAGATAGATAGCAGAGATAGATAGATAGATAGCAGAGATAGATAAATATCAGAGATAGATAGATATATAGATAGCAGAGGTAGATAGATAGATACATAGATAGATACATAGCAGAGATAGATAGATAATCGAGATAGATAGATATAGATAAATAGCAGAGATCGATAGATAGATAATATAGATAGATAGCAGAGATAGATAGATGGATAGATAGATAGCAGAGATAGATAGATAAATAGCAGAGATAGATAGATAGATAGCAGAGATAGATATAGATAGATAGATAGCAGAGATAGATAATCTATATAATTATATATAATCTATTTATAAAATATATAATTTAGATAAAGTTAGGGCCCTGCTGAAAGAGTCTACCTTGACGTGGTAGCAGGGCTTACAAATCTTTTGGCCAACATCTTTTATTCTACAGAGTATGGTAGGGCTTTCTAATGTAATGTACCAGTTGCACCAACATGTTTTTAGTGTTTTCTAAAAATAGAGAAGCGTATAAATAACCATTTTCAAAAAAAAGTATGAAATTTGGCACGCCCACGTGCTAAACCACACCCACACATTAAGCCACGCCCACACATTAAGCCACGCGCGCCGCTTGGTCTAGGGGCGGCATTCAAATGTATTTTCAGGTGCCAAAAACCCTAGGGACACCCCTGGTTCCGTGTCATGGAGTGCGTAAGAAGGTGACCACAGGAAAGGTTCTACAAGGTGGGAAGAATGTCAGACAGAGCAGGTTTGGAGGACTAAATGAGATTTACAGAGAGCTGAGTCTGTGTCCAAGTAACTGTCTGGACTACTGGTACGGATGTGGCCTCCATAACGCTTGTAAAAGTGGCCTGAGTTTTCTAAAAGGAGCACTATGTAAAGAGAGGCTCTGATATATAATAACTTGTTTTAATGCAGAGCTTAATAGGAAAGTCTGCAATTTCTTAACTTCCTAAAGCGCTATTTAAAGGGTAACTGTGGTCTCCATATATGTGTCCTCTGTTTGAAAGAGCACTCTCATACCTTTCAAACAAACCTAGGATGATTTCTCTAGCTTCTCTTAAGCTTGTTTAGTTATACTTCCTTGCCTTTCCTGACTGATTGAGTCTGTGACAGTCACATGATGTGCTGTGTAAGCCCCTCCTACTAAAAATCTATCTTTTCTGAAGCTAGGTACGCACCATGGGATCCTTTGCCACAACCAACCGTTCACTATTAGCAAAAAGATAATCAATGCACATTCCTAGGCCCCATACAATATCATATTATCTGCACACTGGCATACATTATAAACAAAGGGGTTTTAGTATACAAACCCCAATCAGATCTTAGCCTTCAAATGCTAAATAACATCTGACTGATTGGGGCAAAATTTTTACGAACTTTTATTGAATAATACTTTATAAGGCTAATAGTGACAATTAAAACATACATATTACAAATCAACTGACAAATGACACAATGGAGAAAACTGGTATGATGTGATCTATGCACTATTTCCACGGTATATGGCTACCCCTTCCCTGTCACTGCACTGTTTATAAAGGTGCATATAACTTGCACGCTCCCCATCAGGATTCTCTGTGTCGAAAAGGGCTTAGAGAGGTGTAACGTGTCTCCCAAAACATCCCCAGCACACATGCCCCACACGTCCCTGCAGATTCAGCATGCAGGAGACCCCTTATGGGAAATAAAAAAAGAGTTCATTTGCAAATTTGGTCAAATAATAAAGAACTTACATGATCTGACACTGCAGATACAGTGTAACCTTCTCACTTTCACTTTATGCAGGGTATTTCCTTGTCTGTATGCCTCTTCCCATTCACGCCCCCCTGATCCATTATGTCAGGACAAGCCTCTCCACACCATTGGCTGCACACTGCTGTCTGTACTGTCACCCAGACTCTCCCACTGTGTGATGACGATAACGCCTCCCTTATATAAAGGAAATAAAGGAATAGTTCTTAAAGAACCATGCTCCTTATTTCAATACTTTAACCAATCAGAAAGAAATTACACATATTTACCTTTACAGTAAACAAGATGTAAGAATCATGCTCATTACTATAGTGTGGAATCAATGTGAATTTATAAAAGCTTAAAGGGCATGTCCACCCTTATAAAAAAAATTCCCCCATATCATAGTATATCTTCCCCCAGCCCCAACTGCTATAAAATAAATTTAAGAATGTGCCACGATGTTTACTTACCTTCCCTCTCTCCTCCGACGCCCGTCCCGGCCTTCTGCTTGCAAGACACTGCAAGCAGGGGGCGGGACCGGCAGCCGCATCCGTGATTGGCTGAGAGGCAGCCAATCACGGACGAGGCTGCCGGCTTCTCAGAATGCTGGGGGAGAGAGGGAAGGTAAGTAGAGTTCGGGGGTCTTTCTTAAAATTATTTTTTAGCGGTTGGGGCTGGGGGAAGATATTCTATTATATGGGCAAGGGGTTTTATGGTAGGGGGAGGGATCGCAAAATGGGAGGGAGAGGAAGGGAGAGGGAGGGAGAAGGAGGGGGAGAAGGGCTGCAGTACGCATGCCAAACTCCTCCCGGAGGCCAGGTAGGAGGCAGTGTCCTATATGGACTCTGCTATCCTCCTGGTGGGCAGTTTTTGGGACTTTGGGGGGGGACTACAGGAGAACCATATGGAGCTGGGATGTGAGGTAAGGATTTTATTACACTACATGGTGGGGCCATTAGTGGGGGGATTATAGTTTTGGGGGTGGACATGCCCTTTAAATATGAATTCAATTTGGCGAATTCCAAACTAAAACAGTATCTCTCTGTCGGGAGACACACACACACACATACATACACACACACATCAGATCTGTCATGTAACTATTATTATTATTATGGATTTATATAGGGCCAACATCTTCCGTGGCGCTTTACAATTACATAGTCATACATTACATACAGGGTAATACATGTTATATAAAGTCATACATATTACATACACGGGTAATACATAATATAAGTAAACGGAGTGTGAAGTTTCTTACAGCAATACCGTGATACAATAGGAGAGAGGACCCTGCCCAGAGCTTACAGGCTAGAGGATATGGGGGTGAGACATAAGGTGACGGGAGTTGGTAGACTGTAAATAGATTGGCAGTGGAGGGTGAAAGGCGGGTTGGATCATATTGGGTAGTAAGAGGGGTAGTGTCTAGGCCAGGTTATATGGTGCCTGAAGAGGTGGGTTTTAAGGTTACGTTTGAAGGTGTTAAGGGATGGTGAATGACGGACAGACGGAGGAAGGGAGTTCCAGAGCAGAGGGGCAGCACGAGTAAAGTCTTGAATGCGGGCATGCGAAGAGGTGACCAGGGTGGATGAGAGGAGGGTATTGTTTGCAGAGCAGAGGTTGTGTCTGGGATGGTATCGCTGGATCAGCTCTGAGATATATGAAGGGGCTGTGTTGTGTGATCAAACCTTTTTTCCCTAATTCCCTTTAAATGAAATGTTAAGTCATTTCGTTATTGTGGGTCTGTATGGAGTTTGTACGGAGGGCTCTGCAGATCCAATCCGGAGAATGAGTAAGGATGTTTGTCCGAGAAATAAATCCAGCAAGGTAAAACGGAAGGTTCCATCGCAGTAGGAAAGCAGAGCTAAGGATCTTCACCGTCGAATGGCTTCCTTGTGTTAAGGCTGATCCATAATGCATTGCGTTCCATTTATTACTTCTTTATTGGTTCTAGTTGCCCTTTAGGTAAAATATGTATACAAAAAATGATATTAAAATCAACTTATTTGTTTACTCGGTCGTAAGAAACAAGGTTAAAGTGTAATTTATTGCACAGGATACGATATTCATTAACTCTGTGTTAAGTGAATCTGTAATGGAAAAAGATTTGGGGGTTCTGGTAGATAACAGACTTAGCTGTAGCAAACAATGCCAGGTAGCAACAGCTTAGAGCTACTCTAGCAAGATATTGTCTTGTATAAAGAGGGGAATAGATTCAAGAGAGAAAAATATTATTCTCCCTCTTTACAAGGCACTGGTAAAACCTCATTTGGAATATGCGGTGCAGTTTTGGAATCCCATATACAAAAGGGACATCTTGGAAATGGAAGCAGTTCAGAGAAGGGCAACTAAATTAATAAGGGGAATAGAGGGGCTTAAATATGCAGGCAGATTAGACAAGTTAGGGCTGTTTACATTGGAGAAGCAACATTTGGGTGGGGATATGATAACCTTATATAAATATATGAATGGGCCATACAATGAACTCTCTGGTGCATTGTTCATGAATAGGTCATATCAGAGGACACGTGGACATCCATTAAGGTTGGAAGAAAAGAAGTTTCATCTTCAGGTTAGGAGAGGTTTCTTTACAGTGAGAACGGTGAAAATGTGGAACTGTCTTCCCGCAGATGTGGTAATGGTAAGTTCATTGAATACTGTATATACTCAATAAACTCTTGGACTCGGTTTATACTCGAGTCACTACTTACCTTAGCACTCCGGCAGCTGCACGATCATTCCCTGTACTGGCGCACCCGGCCTGACGTCACTGCCCGGCGCCAATTGTGACGTCAGCCGCCGCCAGTACAGGAATAGCGCGCGGATGCCGAATGGAGAGGACGCTTCCTTCAATGGCACACCGTCCCAACAGGAAGCCCTTGGATGGAGAAGAGCCCACAGGTACAAACTGAACTGGGTGGGAGGGTGAGGGTGGCATTCAAGATGTTTGGAAACTACAACTCCCAGCATGCTTTATTAGCTGGGAGTTGTAGTTTCCAAACATCTTGAATGCCAAGTGGGGTGGCATTCAAAATGTTTGGAAACTACAACTCCCAGCTAATAAAGCATGCTGGGAGTTGTAGTTTCCAAACACTTGAATGCCACCCTCACTTGGCATTCAAGATTTTTGGAAACTACAACTCCCAGCTATAAAAGCATGCTGGGAGTTGTAGTTTCCAAACATCTTGAATGCCAAGTTTCTACCCTCGGTTTATACTCGAGTCAACAACTTTTATTAGGATTTTAGGTGAAATTGGGTACCTCGGTTTATCTTGGGTCGGTTTATACGTCGGTATATATATACTGTAGTTCTGGTTGGTACAGGGATACTATATAATATTGAGAATTACTGGTATTAATACATATACTGTAGTTCTGGTTGGTACAGGGATACTATATAATATTGCGAATTACTGGTATTAATACATATACTGTAATTCTGGTTGGTACAGGGATACTATATAATATTGAGAGTTATTGGTATTAATACATATACTGTAGTTCTGGCTGGTACAGGGATACTATATAATATTGAGAATTACTGGTATTAATACATATAATATAGTTCTGGTTGGTACAGGGATACTATATAATATTGAGAAATACTGGTATTAATACATATACTGTAGTTCTCGTTGGTACAGGGATACTATATAATATTGAGAGTTACTAGTATTAATACATATACTGTAGTTCTGGTTGGTACAGGGATACTATATAATATTGAGAATTACTGGTATTAATACATATACTGTAGTTCTGGTTGGTACGGGGATACTATATAATATTGAGAATTACTGGTATTAATACATGTACTGTAGTTCTAGTTGGTACAGGGATACTATATAATATTGATAATTACTGGTATTAATACATATACTGTAGTTTTGGTTGGTACAGGGATACTATATAATAATGAGAAATACTGGTATTAATACATATACTGTAGTTCTGGTTGGTACAGGGATACTATATAATATTGAGAATTACTGGTATTAATACATATACTGTAGTTCTGGTTGATACAGGGATACTATATTATATTGAGAATTACTGGTATTAATACATATACTGTAGTTCTGGTTGGTACGGGATACGATATAATATTGAGAATTACTGGTATTAATACATATACTGTAGTTTTGGTTGGTCAGGGATACTTTCCAATTGCTGTTTGGAGTCAGGAAGGAATTTCCTCCCATTTTTTAGCTGGGTTTATGGCTTTCCTCTGGATCAACTGTTAGGGTTAAAAAGGAGGGTGAATAGGTTGGACTTGATGGACGTATGTCTTTATTCAACCTCAATTACTATGTTACAATATATATTATTTTTTTGTAGTAAAGCTTTGTTAACCTGTTGCAGTTTTTCTGGCTGCACTGCTGAACACAGACCAGGTAGGTGTAACGTGCCTGTATTAGTCCTAATAATAAACAAAAATCGGGAGATGCACCGATGTTTGTACACACGTGCGATTGTGGGTCCCAACCCGTGTACGAACCTTTAGCGAAGTGTGATTCTTTACATTACTTTAACAATAACCGTAAGTTGCCATTAACAAATTCTACAAACTTACACAGCTTCTGTCTCTTAAAGCCACGGTAACCTCCATGACTCATTGAGTGTAGGTTTAATACAAATAAGCAGCTCTCTTACCATTTCTTACAGAAAAAAGATGAGAAGGAGGGTTCCAGGGCGGTGACACTTGAGTGTTTCTCTCTGTTGGCGCTGGTTTAGTGGCATGCAACATGGCAGCAATATCTTTCCTTCCATTACAACCCTTGCTGGTGCCTTCCTCCGAGATCTCAATTCGAAACGTATCCGTCGTATTATAATTCCGTGCGCGGATGTCCCGGTGTCGGGTTACTCTGTAACACAGAATGGATATAGATATAGCTCACTAGGAACTGGGAAGGGGCTGTAATAGAGAATATCTGGAAATCTTACATATCAATGCAGGAATTGGGCTTCACCAGACCTTCAGCATCGACCACAGTGTAGCGCAATGGGGCTGTAGATAGAACTGAACAGAAGCAGCAATTTACTAACACTGTTATAATGACATGTGTTTCTATCCGCTGTTCCACTGATATGAATTTCATTTGAGCTGAATGTTAAATTGGTGGTAAGGTCAGGCCATAAACAGACTCCTTACCAGCTGGAGCTTAATGAGCTTTTTATAAACATGTGCAGAGGAGGCAGCAGCTGAAACATCAGTCAGTCACTGTGATGTCAGAATGGGGACTATAATTTAAATAGATTTTAAAAAGTGGAAATGCCATTTCTTAAATGTTGCTATGTATGATTCTAAAACCTGAACACTTCCTGCTTTCAGCAGCTTGCAGACATGTGATCAGTCTCTGACTGCATTAAAGGATAGATTCACTTATAAAGTGAAAGGATCAGAGGAGCACACTACATAGGGAGGAACCACTGTCCCCTTTCTAAGGCTACCTGAGCAAAGGGGACAGTGGATCCCCTGAAACGTTGTTTGCTTCAAAATAAAGACGAAGGGCCCTATTTGTAAACACGCAGTATCGCAATTTAGCGATACTGTGCATTATCGGTAATGTAAGACCGCGACCATCAATGCATGGATGCGGTCGTACATTTATGCTGACCATTGGTTAGTTAACGGACGTTCGGTCGTAGAATACCACAAATCTACAATCACGTTACATTAGATTTACAATCGTTATCGTTAATTTAGGATAACGATCATAAATCAACAATCGCTAAGCCGATCGGAAATAAATGATCGTTAAATCGATCATTATAGGCACGGTCTCGCTAAAAAGTGCCATTAAAAAAGTGAACATATCCCTTTTCTCATTAATTGAAGAACTATATGTAAAGAAGCTATGGTTTACCTCCCATTCTTCAATTAATCTAATAGGAGCCAGCAGCGAAACTTTTAAACCCATGTTCGTGCCTTTACGCCGATTCCTCTGACCATTTCCAACTGCATGCGTGCTGTAGTATAGTATAATCCGGAAGCAGTTGGGAGCTATCAGAGAATGCAGAGTGCAGCTGCGCCTGTGATTGGCTGAGACATTGCGTCTCAGCCAACATACCCTTTAAGATTTAAGTGAGCATGCTGTGAACCTGCGGTAGTGGGGAGGTGGAGAGGGTCAGCAGCTGACACTCCGCCTACTGGCAGCAGGAAGTTTAGACATCTGCAATATACTATTTTCAAACTAGCAGATTCTAGGTCACCACTCACCTTTGTACCTCAGTACGTGGGCAAATGGGTTGTAAAGTGTGAGCACCTGCTTGTGGCTCGATTGGTCATTGGCGTAAAAATCCAGTCTTGGTGGAAAGATAAAAACAGGAATTGCGGAGCGCTGGGCGGGGGGAGGATAAGGCACGCTTCTTCGCTGACACTGCTCTTCATCTTCCCCCCGGGCCTGGGGCATGCGCTGCATAGCGCTGTGTGTGCGCGGGGCATTGGCAGATATCAGCGACTCTTTCTTATAGCTTTAGGCCATTATGTGCAATGCCCTAGAGGAATGAAAGAAAAAGTTAAAGACAAAAGCCGTTAAAGAGACATTGTACAAAATTAGTGAATACTGTTCATTAAAAAAGGAAAATCCAAAAAGTGTGTCTAACGCAACGTCTAACTATAACCACATCGTGTGTACGAACCTTTAGGCTTGGGCAGTCAGTGTGAAGATCACACTGGCAGGGATTGGCAATTAGAACAACTGGAGGTTGGAACGTACAAGCACTCTGGACCCAGGGAATGCTGGGAGTTGTTTATATAGGATGTTCCTCTGGATCAACTGTTAGGAAGGATTAAAAAAAAAGTGAATAGGTTGGACTTGATGGACGTATGTCTTTATTCAACCTCAATCACTATGTTACTATCTTGTAGTCATAAGGAAGAGATAATACTAAAGTAGGATTATCATTAGAGAGACTTCTATAATGACACTAGACTTTAAGCCCCTTACAATAACGGCCCCTAGAAGCCCAGAGTGCCCCCTTTGTGTCCCAAGGCCATAGCCCCCCTCCTCCATGTCCCAAGGCCAGCGTTATCTTAGTGTCCCAAGGCTAGAGTCCCCCTTCACCTCCATGTCTCAAGGCCATAGCCCCCCTCATCCATGTCCCAAAGGCCAGAGTTCCCTCTTAGTGTCCCAAGGCCAGAGTCCCCTCCAAATCCCCCTCTGTCCCAAGCAACCTGTGTAATCCTTGTAACTGCTGTGTTCTGCCTTGCTTGTTTCTTGTGTTTCTCCCTCTAGTGGTGAGTCCTTAGGAACTGCAGTGTCACACACTATCACATAATTAGGGATTTTATATATATTGATTATATTCTCCCCTCCACTTTCAATCATAATTAACTCCCATGTTTGGGAGGAAGAGACCTGCACACACCTTTCCCCGTTTTCTTCTATTTTTATGTAAAAAATCAGTAGATCCACTGTCCACAGAGCCATAGTTAAACAGGGAAAGACTATCCCTATTGATAGTATATATTAGGTACCTGGCTAGTGTTCCCAATCAATATCACTGTAGGTGAAATGAATACAGAACAGACACAGTAACCCTTCCAAAACCACATTCACAAAACGCGGTATTGTGTAAGACCTCTGGGAGGGAGAGTTTGGGTAACAAGAGGAGGTGGAAGTGGAAGGACAAGGGAAGGATTGAGGAATGGGAGGAAGAAAATGGAAGTAAGGAGGGATGGAATGAGAATGGAATCTCAGCCAAATCCCTTTAATCAACATATTGACCAATGACTTGTTCATTGTATTTGTATTTACATTTTTTACTGTGTAACTTTACCTAGACTGTCCCCAGGGTCTCTGGCTGCCAGAGCCAGATAAGAAGTGACAACCATTGGATAAATAAGAGATTAAAGGGGAAATAAAAGGATATTTAAAGGGACAGTGCCCATAGAGACAGTGGAAAAAATTGAAGGGACAGAAACCGAAGGACCAGGTGGGGATATCACCCAGGAATGAGGTATTGTTAAAGGAAAAGTAAAATTGGCAGCTGAAAACCGGCAAATTGAATGAAATAAATTAGTGACAACGTGACTGCCATCTAGCGGCACAATTTCAATTGCACTTCGCTTCAATCTCTGGGATTTGCTAACTGTATCACTGTGACATCCCTTATTAAGTCCACGTAGCACATATTGTACATTCTACCTAATAACCTTTCAGTCTCCCAGCCTCTATACTAAGATCCGACGCCCAGTTATAAGGGGCCTTGTCTTAGACTCTCTAGGTTTTTGCTGTGGGCTGCAGTTCTTTTAGGCAGGGGTGTTAGATAAGCCCTATGCCAGATGGGATGGGAATAGGCCCTACCCAAGCCCCTACCGTCCATTCTAAAATATTAATTAGAGATGAACAACATAGGAAATTCCTCAAAACTGAAAATTCCACTTGAAAACCTAATAAGTCTGTGGGAGTCTAAATGTTCTCCTGTCTTAAAGCCCAAACCCCTCCTAACCGACCAATCAGGGAGATTCAATAAAAGTTCTTATCGTTTAAAATGGTGCTAATTTTGCCCCAACCAATCAGATCTTATTTAACATTTGAAAGCTTAGATCTGATTGGTTGGGGCAAAATTAGCACCATTTTAAACGATAAGAACTTTATTGAATAACCCTGAATATCTATAACTAATAAAATTATTGCTAGGGTCTCGAAAGGTCCAGGGCACCACAATTAAACAGAAATTGGTGTGTCCACAGGTCGCCCAAGACAAAAAGGTAGATGGTTCTCCATTTTACAGATTGGTCCACTGTTTCCTAACTCTTGGACAGGTTTCATCCAGTCTAGACCTATATATGCAATGCTATTGGCTATTGTATTACATTGGACAGTAATTGAGGTTGAATAAGACATAAGTCCAACCATTTCACTCCCTTTTAACCCTACCTAACAGTTGATCCCGGAAGGCAAAAAAAAACCAACTAAAAAGGGAGGAAAAAATTCCTTCTGATCCAAATGGCAATCGGAAAGTATCCCAGGATCAAACCAGAACTACAGTTAGTATTACTACCAGTAATTCTCAATATTATTATAGATCCCTGTACCAACCAGAACTACAGTATATGTATTAATACCAGTAATTCTCAATATTATATAGTATCCCCGTACCAACCAGAAACTACAGTATATGTATTAATACCAGTAATTCTCAATATTAATAGTATCCCCGTACAACCAGAACTACAGTATATGTATTAATACCAGTAATTCATCAATATTTATAGTATCCCCGTACCAACCAGAACTACAGTATATGTATTAATACCAGTAATTCTCAATATTATATAGTATCCCCGTACCAACCAGAACTACAGTATATGTATTAATACCAGTAATTCTCAATATTATATAGATCCCCGTACCAACAAAACTACAGTATATGTATTAATACCAGTAATTCTCAATATATATAGTATCCCTGTACCAACCAGAACTACAGTACAGTATTAATACAAGTAATTCTCAATATTATATAGTACCTGGTACCAACCAGAACTACAGTTATGTATTAATACCAGTAATTCAATATTATATAGTATCCCTGTACCAACCAGAAACTACAGTATATGTATTAATACCAGTAATTCTCAATATTATAAGTATCCTGTACCAACCAGAACTACAGTATATGTAGTAATACCAGTAATTTCAATATTATTAGTATCCCCGTACCAACCAGAACTACAGGATATGTTATAATACCAGTAATGCTCAATATTATATAGTATCCCTGTACCAACCAGAAACTACAGTTATGTATTAATACCAGTAATTCTCAATATTATATAGTATCCCTGTACCAACCAGAACTACAGTATATGTATTAATACCAGTAATTCTCAATATATATAGTATCCCTGTACCAACCCGAACTACAGAGATGTATTAATACCAGTAATTCTCAATATTATATAGTATCCCTGTACCCAACTAGAACTACAGTATATGTATTATACCAGTAATTCTCAATATATATTCCCTGTACCAACCAGAACTACAGTAATGTATTAATACCAGTAATTCTCATTATATAGTATCCCGTGTACCAACCAGAACTACAGTATATGTATTAATACCAGTAATTCTCATTATATAGTATCCCTGTACCAACCGAACTACAGTATATGTATTAATACCAGTAATTCTCAATATTATATAGTATCCTGTACCAACCAGAACTACAGTGATATGTATTAATACCAGTAATTCTCATTATATAGTATCCCTGTACCAACCAGAACTACAGTATATGATTATACCAGTAATTCTCAATATTATATAGTATCCTGTACCAACCAGAACTACAGTATATGTATTAATACAGTAATTCTCAATATTATATAGTATCCCTGTACCAACCACGAACTACAGATATGTATTAATACCAGTAATTATAATATTATATAGGATCCCCGTACCAACCAGAACTACAGTATATGTATTAATACCAGTAATTCTCAATATTATATAGCATCCCTGTACCAACCAGAACTACAGTATATGTATTAATACCAGTAATTCTCAATATTATATAGTATTCCCGTTACCAAACAGAAACTACAGTATATGTATTAATACCAGTAATTCTCAATATCATATAGTATCCCCGTACCACCAGAACTACAGTATATGTTATTATACCAGTATTTCTCAATATTATATGATCCCCGTACCAACCAGAACTACAGTATATGTATTATACAAGTAATTCTCAATATTATATAGTATCCCGTACCAACCAGAACTACAGTATATGTATTAATACCAGTAATTCTCAAATTATATTAGTATCCCTGTACCAACCAGAACTACAGTATATGTATTAATACCAGTAATTCTCAATATATATAAGTATCCCCGTACCAACCAGAACTACAGTATATATATGAATACCAGTAATTCTCAATATTATATAGTATCCCTGTACCAACCAGAACTACAGTATTAATACCAGTAATTCTCAATATTATATAGTATCCCTGTACCAACCAGATCTATATGTATTATTACCAGTAATTCTCAATATTTTTTAGTTTTAGAAACTTATCTAGCCCACTTATAAAGCTATTCATATTCCCACGCAAACGTCGTTTCTGTAATGTAAACAGCCCTAACTTGTCTAATCTGCCTGCATATCACCTTCCATTCCCTTTTAATTTAGTTGCCCTTCTCTGAACTCCGAAGTAGATAGTTCCCCCGCACATCTATAGTATATTGTTGAAATCGCTGGGTGCTGCTCCAAAAACCATAGCCAGTGGTAATAGTATCCAAACAGAAGCAATTCAGAGCGCACTCCAGTCTTGAGTATTCAAATCCATTTATTTAACACGTGACGTTTCGGTGTCCGTGAGACACCTTCCTCAGACGTATAACATATGACAAAAAAGTGTAAGATTTTATAGCATGAAGAGCATAAACAAGCTAATCAAATCAAAAGCAAGTAAAAAACAAAAAGTGACCTCTAGTGTACAAAATTCATATGACATGCTGCAATATATATCAAAATCATAAAAGTGCTTCATATATTAAAGTGCATAGTGTATAAAGTGCTATATCACAATAAAACATAAAAATATCTATGCATGTACAATAGTGAAAATCTTATAATAAAGCATGTAATTAAAAACATGATGGCATCAGATATTCAACAACGGCATCCTTTATCATAGAGTATGGGGATATATAAATAGTATTAAAACATATTTATTTGTATATGTTTTAATCTATTATATATCCCCATACTGTGATAAAGGTGCCGTTGTTGAAATCTGATGCCATCATGTTTTTAATTACATGCTTTATTATAAGATTTTCACTATTGTACATGCATAGATATTTTTATACTTTCTTCTCTGAACTCCTTTCATTTCCAAGATGTCCCTTTTGTATATGGGATTCCAAAACTGCACCGCATATTCCAAATGAGGCCTTACCAGTGCCTTGTAAAGAGGGAGAATAATATTTTCTCCCTTGATTCCATTCCCCTCTTTATACAAGACAATATCTTGCTAGCTCTAGCTGTTGCTACCTGGCATTGTTTGCTACAGCTAAGTCTGTTATCTACCAGAACCCCCAAATCTTTTTCCATTTCAGATGCACTTAACTCAGAGTTATTTATGGTGTAGGTGGCACAGGGATTATTAAACCCTAAATCCATCACCTTACATTTATCTACATTGAATCTCATCTGCCATTCTGCTGCCCATTGTGATAATCTATCTAGGTCTGCTTGCAGCACTTGCACATCATTGGAAGTTTCCAAAGCTCTGCATAGTTTAGTGTCATCAGCAAACACAGAGATCTTGCTCTCAATGCCCCCTTCTAAGTCATTTATAAACAGATTAAACAGAAGCGGCCCCAGTACAGAACCCTGAGGAACTCCGCTTAGAATTTTATCCAAATAGATGTAGCTCCATTTACCACCACTCTCTGTTTGCGACCCAATAACAAATTCCCTATCCATGAAAAAATGTTTTTTTCTAGGCCAACAGTCCTCAGTTTATACATTAGTCGCCTATGTGGCACAGTATCAAAAGCTTTAGCAAAATCCAAATATACCACATCCACAGCTGTGCCTGAATCTAACTTCCTACTCACTTCTTCAAGTAAATGTGTCTGGCATGATCTATTTCTCATAAATCCATGCTGACTACTACTAATAAGATCAGTTCTGGAGACAAAGTTAAGGATATGATCCCGTAACAAACTTTATATCACCTTCCCTACCAATGATGTTAGGCTTACAGGTATATAGTTACCAGGCTGTGAACGACTACCTTTTTTGAATATTGGAATTATATTGGCTTTTTTTCAATCCAGCGGCACATCACCAGACAAAAGTGAATCTGAAAAGATAAGAAACAGTGGTCTAGATAGAACTGAACTAAGCTCTTTTAAGATCCGAGGATGCAATCCATCCGGTCCTGGGGCTTTATTGATATTACCTTTGTCTAATTTTTTTCGTACCATATCCTCTTTCAGCCAGAGTGAATATTCCTCATTTATACCCTTCATATTATTACAGTCCCCGCTATAAGGACTAGGATTCTCTATAGTGTATACAGAGTGAATATTCCTCTCTTATACCCTTCATTTATTACAGTCCCGCTATAAGGACTGGGATTCTCTATAGTGTATACAGAGTGAATTTCCTCATTATAACCTTCATATATTACAGTCCCCGCTATAAGGACTAGGATTCTCTATAGTGATACAGAGTGAATATTCCTCATTATACCCTTCGTATTATTACAGTCCCCGCTATAAGGACTAGGATTCTCTATAGTGTATACAGAGTGAATATTCCTCATTTATACCCTTCAAATTATTACAGTCCTGCTATAGGAATAGGATTCTCTATGTGTATACAGAGTGAATATTCCTCATTTTACCTTCATATTATTACAGTCCCTGCTATAAGGACTAGGATTCTCTATATGTATACAGAGTGATATTCCTCATTTATACCCTTCATATTATTACAGTCCCTGCTATAAGGAATAGGATTCTCTATAGTGTATACAGAGTGAATATTCCTCATTATACCCTTCATATTATTACAGTCCCCGCTATAGGACTAGGATTCTCTATAGTGTATACAGAGTGAATATTCCTCATTTATACCCTTCATATTATTACAGTCCCCGCTATAAGGAATAGGATTCTCTATAGTGTATACAGAGTGAATATTCCTCATTTATACCCTTCATATTATTACAGTCCCTGCTATAAGGACTAGGATTCTCTATAGTGTATACAGAGTGAATATCCCTCATTTATACCCTTCATATTATTACAGTCCCTGCTATAAGGACTAGGATTCTCTTAGTGTATACAGAGTGAATATTCCTCATTTATACCCTTCATATTATTACAGTCCCTGCTATAAGGACTAGGATTCTCTATAGTGAATACAGAGTGAATATTCCTCATTTATACCCTTATATTATACAGTCCCTGCTATTAGGACTAGGATTCTCTATAGTGTATACAGAGTGAATATTCTCATTATACCCTTCATATTATACATTCCCGCTATAAGGACTAGGATTCTCTATAGTGAATACAGAGTGAATATTCCTCATTTATAACCTTCATATTATTACAGTCCCCGCTATATAAAGACTAGGATTCTCTTATAGTGTATACAGAGTGAATATTCCTCATTTATACCCTTCTATTATTACAGTCCCTGCTATAAGGACAAGGATTCTCTATAGTGTATACAGAGTGAAATTCCTCATTTATACCCTTCATATTATTACAGTCCCTGCTATTAGGACTAGGATTCTCTATAGTGCATACAGAGTGAATATTCCTCATTTATACCCTTTATATTAATACAGTCCCTGCTATTAGGACTAGGATTCTCTATAGTGTATACAGAGTGAATATTCCTGATTTATACCCTTCATTTATTACAGTCCTGCTATTAGGACTAGGATTCTCTATAGTGTATACAGAGTGAATATTCCTCATTTATACCCTTCATATTATTACAGTCCCTGCTATAGGAATAGGATTCTCTATAGTGAATACAGAGTGAATATTCCTATTTATACCCTTCATATTATTACAGTCCCGCTATAAGGACTAGGATTCTCTATAGTGTATACAGAGTGAATATTCCTCATTTATACCCTCATATTATTACAGTCCCCGCTATAAGGAATAGATTCTCTATAGTGTATACAGAGTGAATATCCCTCATTTATACCCTTCATATTATTACAGTCCCCGCTATAAGGAATAGGATTCTCTATAGTGAATACAGAGTGAATATTCCTCATTATACCCTTATATTATTACAGTCCCTGCTATAAGGACTAGGATTCTCTATAGTGTATACAGAGAATATTCCTCATTTATACCTTCATATTATTACAGTCCCCGCTATAAGGACTAGGATTCTCTATAGTGTATACAGAGTGAATATCCCTCATTATACCCTTCTTATTATTACAGTCCCCGCTATTAGGAAAGGATTCTCTATAGTGAATACAGAGTGAATATTCCTCATTATACCCTTCATTTATTACAGTCCCTGCTATTAGGACTAGGATTCTCTATAGTGTATACAGAGTGAATATCCTCCATTTATACCCTTCATATTATTACAGTCCCGCTATAAGGACTAGGGTTGTAGTTCTGGTTGGTACGGGGATGCTATATAATATTGAGAATTACTGGTATTAATACATATACTGTAGTTCTGGTTGGTACGGGGATACTATATAATATTGAGAATTACTGGTATTAATACATATACTGTAGTTCTGGTTGGTACAGGGATACTATATAATATTGCGAATTACTGGTATCTAATACTGTGTTCTGGTTGGTACAGGGATACTATAAATATTGAAATTACTGGTATTAATCAATATTACTGTAGTTCTGGTTGGTACAGGGATACTATATATTGAGAATTATGGTATTAATAATACTGTATGTGTTCTGGTTGGTACAGGGATACTATATAATATTGAGAATTACTAGTATTAATACATATACTGTAGTTCTGCTTGGTACAGGGATACTATATAATATTGAGAATTACTTGTATTAATACATGTACTGTAGTTCTGGTTGGTACAGGGATACTATACTGTATAATATTGAGAATTATTGATATTAATACATATACTGTAGTCCTGGTTAGTACAGGGATACTATATAATATTGAGAATTACTGGTATTAATACATATACTGTAGTCACTTTCCCCTTGTCTCTTTCCCTTGTCCTACACCTCACATGGCCGTGTATCACCCATCACTATTGATTAGTATATATAGGTTACCTGGCTAGTCACTGTAGGTGAAATGAATACAGAACAGACACAGTAACCCTTCCAACACTTTCCCCTTGTCTCTTTCCCTTGTCCTACCCTCACTATGTCCCTGTGTATCACCCTATCACTATTGATAGTATATATTAGGTACCTGGCTAGTGTTCTCAATCAATATCACTGTAGGTGAAATGAATACAGAACAGACACAGTAACCCTTCCAATACTTTCCCCTTGTCTCTTTCCCTTGTCCTACCCTCACTATGTCCCTGTGTATCACCCTATCCCTATTGATAGTATATATTAGGTACCTGGCTAGTGTTCCCAATCACTATTACTATAGGGAAATGAATACAGAACAGACACAGTAACCCTTCCAACACTTTGAGGGCTGGCCTAACATGGTCTGAATGAACTGGAGGCATGGCCTTACAGTGTCTGTTGTTGAACGGGAGGCTGACCTAAACAGTGTATGAGAACAAGAGAGATGACCTAACAGTGTCTGATGAAACGGAGGATTGATAAACAGTGTCTGTTGAACTGGAGGGCTGACCATAACAGTGTTGATGAAACAGAGAGCTGACATCCTAAACAGTGTCTGGATGAAACGGAGGTGGATCTAACAGTGTGTGGTTGAATGGGGGGGAGGCTGGCCTAATAGTGTCTGATGACTGGAGAGGGAGGGTTGATCTAAACAGTGTCTGTGGAACTGGAGGGCTGCCTAAGTGTCGATTGGCTGGAGGGCTGATCTAACAGTGTCTGATGAATGGAGGTGATCAAGAGTGTCTGTGAAGGGGGCGGGCCTAACATGTTGATGTAATTGGAGTCTGATCTAACAGAGTCTGTTGAACTGAGAGGGCTGACGACACAGGTCTGATGAACTGGAGGTCTGATCTAACAGTGTCTGTTGAACTAGAGGTGGGCACCTAACAGGTCTGATGAAATGGTGTGTGATCTAAACAGTGTCTGTGAACTGGAGGGCTGGCCTCCTAACAGTGTCTGATGAACTGGAAGGTTGATCTAAAAGTGCTGATGAAATGGAGGGCTGGAGGTTTCAGCAGGCTATTGTGTGTAGACCACCAACAACACCCCACAAGCCAGCCTACCTTTGTGGTGCCGCAGGAAGCTATAGGCGGTTGAATGTAAATTTTGTCTCAGGGCCAAAAGGTCTCTAAAAGTGCACCCTAACAGTATTAATGTGTGGCTTGGCATTAAGAGTTTTTCGCATAAGTCAGGGTCGGGAAAATGACAAGCTTATCTGTTTGGTGTAACGAAGATTGGCACTAAAGGGCTGAAAAGGCTTATACACCACATGTGATGGTGGGCCAACTCTGACACACAAGGTATATGAGGGTCAGACTTTACCGTCAGGTCTCGTTGATGATACGCTAGACAGTTGAGGCAACTAAGACCCCGACCGAATGTCCGTTTATGACAAACAAAGTGGCGCGTTACACGGCACGATGTTCAAAATGGGCGCTCATACACATTGACGTGTCATGGATGGACCCACGATCATACATGTGTATGAGTTTTAAGAAAATACTAATCCAAACCAAGAGTTGTGATACAACTGAACGCAAGTCTAGTTGCATTGCAGGAGTAAAGTTTGAAACAGCAATGAGTGCCTGTTTATTCTACATATAAATATTATGGGAGCTGTCAGAACAGTTACTGACCTAAATATGAAGTAGAAAAGTGATACCCAAGTGGAGGTAGGGAGTCTATGGCCTTTGTCTACCCTTACCCCATTAGTGACGTTTGCATGTATGCAGTCTATCATGATTGGGTTTGTATTTGGGACTATGTGCCATTTATAAGTGTGCCTGAACTAGAATATGTGATCACTGCCATAAATAGGGGTTGTAGTAGAAGGTATAGTGAAGCTGTAAATGCCGATCCTATAAAAGCTCTGAGGGAATTCTAGTTTTGTTACAATTTACAGTTAGGATGACATGATCTTTATACAAGTTGCATAAATTGTGTAATATATTCTGCAGATCCCACCCACAAACACGGCCACTGGTAGATTCCACCACAGTTAGTTTCAATACAAGAGAAATAAAACCCACTCACACCACACCGTACCTCCTAATGCACACCATACCCTCATACGAACCCCATACCCTCGACTCACCCCATAACCTCCTATCACCCCGAATACCCTCCTATCACAACCTACCGGCCTACCACCCCCTGACCCGCCGACGCACCCCATAACGTCCGACTCACCACATTACCCTCCTCGCACCCGCGATTTACCCTCCTACTCACCCCATAACCCTCCTATCACCCCATTACCCTCCTACTACCCCATACAATACTACGTAACGTCTGACCCTCCGGTCACCCTGTACCCTTGTGCCCTCTATTCCCCCCAGACTCTCCTACTCACCAACCCGCCACTCAACCCCATACCCTCCTCGCACTTCGGACCCCCGGCTCACCCGTACCCTGGCCCTCCTATTCCCCCCAACCCCCTACCAAACCCAGACACACATGCTCGCCATGTTACCTTCAGGACTCACACCATACCTCCATCACCCCGTTAAATCTCCTGCTCTACACGATACCCTCATACTCACCCGTACTCCTATTTAACCCCATACCATTCTGCTCCTTCCAGTACCCCCTGCTCAAAGGGCAGAAGACAAGGGGAAAGTGTTGGAAGGGTTAACTGTGTCGGATCTGTATTTATTCACCTTCAGTAATAGTATTGGGAACACTAGCCAGGTACCTAATATATAACTATCAATAGGATAGGGGGATACACAGGGAATAGTGCAGGGTGGACAAGGGACGAGAAAGGGGAAAGTGTTGGATTGGTACTGTGTCTGTTCTGTATCATTTCACCTAGCGGTAAAGTGATTGGGAACACTAGGCCAGGTACCTACTATTCCTATCAATAGGGAGAGAGATGATGAAGTAATAATAGTTGAGTGATCAACAATAGAGGAATAGCGGAAGTTTGCGTAGTGATACCACAGGGACCTAGTGAGGATGGAACAGGGATAGAGACAAGGGGAAAGTGTTGGAAGGGTTACTGGTCTGTCGGGTATTCAGTTCACCACAGTAATTAGTGATGGGAACACTAGCCAGGTTACCAATATATACTATCGATAGGGTTAGGGTGACTACACAGGGACATCGTGAGGGTGGGGACAAGGGACAGAGACAAGGGAAAGTGTTGGAATGGGTTACTGGTCTGTTCTGTATTCTTTCCACAGTAATATGATGGGAACACTAGCAAGGTACCTTAATATATACATCCAATAGGGATAGGGGGCTACACAGGGGACCACAGTGAGGGTGGACAAGGGATAGCGAACAAGGGGGAAAAGTGTGTGAAGGGTTACTGGTCTGTTCGTAGTCATTTTCACCTACAGTAATAGTGATGGGAAACACTAGCCAGGTACCTTGAATATATATATCAATAGGGGATTTAGGGTGATACACAGGGGACTAGTGAGGGTGGGACAAGGGACAGAGACACGGGGAAGTGAGGAAGGTTACTGTGTCTGTTCTCGTATGCATTCACCTACAGTAATAGTGATGGGAACACTAGCCGGTACCTAAATCACTATCAAAGGATAGGGTGATTTACACAGGGACATAAGTTGAGGGTAGGACAAGGGCAGAGACAAGGGGAACGTGTAGAAGGGTTACTGTGTCTGGTCTGTATTCATTTCACTACAGTTAAAGTGATTGGGCACACTAGACAGGACCCCTAATATATACTATCAATAGGTGATATGGTGATTTGATACAGGGACATAGTTGAGGGTGAAGACAAGGGGGAACAGGAGACAAGGGGAAAGGTATGGAAGGGTTACTGTGTCTGGTCTGCTTTCATTGCACTTCGTAATAGTGAGGGACACTAGCAGGTGTACCCTAATAATACTATGCAATAGGGTAGGGTGATACACCAGGTGAACAATAGTGAGGTGGGACAAGGGACAGAGACAAGGGGAGGAAAGTGTTGAAAGGTTTACTGTGCTGTTCTGTATTCATTTCCTACAGTAATAGTGATTGGGAACACTAGCCAGGTAGTACATAATCGCTAAGATATACTCACAAAGGGATTAGGGTGATACACAGGGACCCCATAGTGCGGGTGGGGAACACGGGACGAACAAGGGGAAGTGTTGGGGAAGGTTTACTGGTATGTTCTGTTTCATTCCCTACAGTAATAGTGATTGGGAACACTAGCCAGGTACCTAATATCTCACTTAAATAGGATATAGGTTATAACAGGGGACATAGTGAGGGTGTGGGACAGGGAAGAGACAAGGGGAAAGTGGTGGAGGGTTACGTGTCGGTTATGTATATTTTCCCTACAGTAATAGTGATTGGGAACACTAGCCAGGTACCTAATATATACTATTTCAATAGGGAAAGGGTGATTACACAGGGACATAGTGGGATGGGACAAGGGATGATAGAGACAAACAAGGGGAAAGTTTGGGAAGGGTTAGTGTTCTGTTCTGTTTCATTTCACCTACAAGAATAGTATGGGGACACTAGCCAGGTACCTAAATATATACTATCAATAGGGATAGGGTGATACACCAGGGACATAGTGAGGGTGGACAAGGAACAGGAGACAAATGAAAGTGTAGGAAGGGTTACTGTGTCTGTTCTGTATTCATTCACCTACATTAATAGTGATTGGGAACATAGCCAGGTTACCTAATATATACTCAATAGGACGAGGGTGATACACAGGGACATAGTGAGGGGGGGACAAGGGCTAGAGACAAGGGGAAGTGTGGAAGGGTTACTGTGTCGTTCTTGTATTTCATTCTCACCTAAATAATAGTGTATTGTGCAAACACTAGACAGGTACCGATAATACAACTATAAAAGAGGAAGGGTGTATACACAGGGACATAGTGAGGGTGGGGACAAGGGACAGAGACAAGGGGAAGTGTTTGGAAGGGTCACTAGTGTCTGTTCTTCTTCATTTCACCATACAGTAATAGTGAGAGGAACAATAGACAGGTAACCTAATTATATACTTAAATAGGGATAGGGGTGCTACACAAGGGACATAGGTGAAGGTAGGACAAGGGCCGAGCAAGGGAAGTGTGGTCGGAAGGGGTACTGTGTCCGTTCTTTCTCAATTTACCTACAGTAATAGTGATTGGTAACACCTAGCTAGGTACCTAATATATACTATCAATAGGGGGATAGGGTGATAACAGGGACATAGTGAGGAGGGACACGGGACAGAGACAAGGGAAAGGTAGGAAGGGTTACTGTGTGTCGTTCTGTATTTATTTCACCACAGTAATAGTGATTGGGAACCTAGCCATGTACCTCATATATACTATTCAATTAGTGAGATGGGTGATACACAGGGACCAACGTGAGGGTGGGACAAGGCGACAGAGAAAGGGGAAGTGTTGAAGGGTTATGTGTCTGTTCTGATTCATTCACCTACAGTAATAGGATTGGGAACACTCTGCCAGGTACCTAATATATACAATCAATAGGGATAGGGTGATACCCAGGGACATAGTTGAGGGTGGACAAGGGACCAGAGAAAAGGGGAAAGTATTGGAAGGGTCACTGGGTCTGTTTCTTATCATTTCAATACCTAAAAAGTGATTGGGAACACTAAGCCAGGTAAACCTAAGATATACTATCAACATAGGGATAGGGTGCTACACAGGGACATAGTGAGGGTGGGCAAGGGACGAACAAGGGGAACGTGTTGGAAGGGGTACTGTGTCTGTGCGTATTAATTTCAACTACATAGTAATAGTGATTTGGGACACTAGCATGGTACCTAATTATACTATCAATAGGGATAGGGTGATACGAGGCACATAGTGAGGATGGACAAGGGACAGAGCAAGGGGAAAGTTGTTGGACGGGTTACCTGGTGTCTGTTCGTATCATTTCACCTACAGTAATAGGTGATTGGAATAATAGCCAGGTACCTAAGATATACATCAATAGTGATAGGTGATACAAAGGGACTAGTGAGGGGTGGACAAGGGACCGAGGACAGGGGAAAGTGTTGGAAGGGTTACTGTGTCTGTCGTATCATTTACTACAGAAATAGTTGAGTGGGAACACTAGCCAGGTACCTTATCTTTATCTATCAATAGGATAGGGTGATTACACGGGTACATCATAGTGAGGGTGGGACAAGGACAGAGACACAGGGAAAGTATTGGAAGGTTACTGTGCGTATGTATTCATTCACCTACAGTAAATAGTGATTGGGAGCATCAAGGGGTGGCCCCCCCAGGGGGCAGTACCCTAATATATACATTCATAGGGATAGGGTATACACAGGGACATAGGAGGGTGGGACAATGGACCGAGACAAGGGGGAGGAAGAAGTGTTGGGAAGGGTTACTGTGTCTGTTCATGTATTCAGTTCACCCAGTAAATAGTGATGGGAACACTAGCCAGGTAACCTAATATATACTATCAATAGTGATAGGGTGAACAAGGGACATAGTGGGGCGGTGGGGACAAGGGACAGAGACAAGGGGAAAGTGTTGGAAGGGTTACATGTCTTCTTGTATTCATTTCACATACAGTAATAGTGAGTCGGGAACACTAGCCAGGTACCTAATATACTATCAATAGGGATAGGGTGATTACACAGGGACATAGTGAGGGGTTGGGACAAGGGACAGAGACAAGGGGAAAGATGGAAGGGTTACCTATGTCGTTCTGTTATTCATTTCACATTACCGTAATAGTGCTTGGAAATAGCCAGGTATCCTAATAATACTACAATAGGGATAGGGTGATACACAGGGATATAGGGGGTGGGACAAGGGACAGAGACAGGGAAAGTTAGGAATGGTTTAACTGTTGTCTGTTCCATATTCATTTTCACCTTATAGTGATATTGGATTGTGAGAACACTAGCCATGGGACCTAATATAACTATCAATAGGGATAGGGGATACACAGGGACAGGACATAGGCGGGTGGGACAAGGGACAGAGACAAGGGGAAAGTTGTTGGGAAGGTTATGTGTCTGTCTCTAGTTCATTGTCACCTGACAGAATAGTGATTGGGAACCTGCCGGTACTAAATATATACATCAATAGGGATAGGGGGATACACAGGGGAATAGGGAGGGTGGGACAAGGGACAGAGACAAGGGGGATGCGAAAGTGTTGGGGGTTTTTTGTGGGGAAAAAAAAAAAGGTGTTACTGTGTATGTCTGTATTCATTCACCTACCAGTAATAGTGATTGGGAAACACTAGCTAGGTACCTCATATATACTATCAAAGGGATAGGGTTGAGTCCACAGGGCCATAGTGGGGTTGGGGGACAAGGGACAGAGACAAGGGGAAAGTGTTGGAAGGTTAACGGTGTCTGTTCTCATATTCATTTCACCTACAGTGAATGATTGAGAAAACACTAGCCAGGTCTAATATATACTATCATAGGGGGATAGGGGAATACACAGGGACATAGTGAGGGTGGGACAAGGGCAGGACAAGGGGGCCCAAAGTGTTGGTAAAGGGTTACGGTCTGTTTGTAGACATTTCACCTACAGTAATAGTGATTGAGGAACCAATAGCCAGGTCCTAATCATCCATCAATGGGATAGGGTGATAAACAGGGACCATAGTGAGGGGGGTTGGGACAAGGGACAGAGACAAGGGGAAAGTATTGGAAGGGTACTGTGCTGT
Source organism: Hymenochirus boettgeri (assembly GCA_019447015.1). NCBI lineage: Eukaryota > Metazoa > Chordata > Amphibia > Anura > Pipidae > Hymenochirus > Hymenochirus boettgeri. Next base: position 29,002,433 of record CM033469.1, read on the forward strand.
TTGTATCATTTCACCTACAGTAAAAGGATTGTAACACTAGGCAAGGTTGGTACCTAATAATACTATCAATAGGGATTAGGGTTGATACACAGGGACCAAAGTGAGGAGGGACACGGGACAGAGACAAGGAAAGTGTAGGAAGGGTATTACTGTGTCTGTTCTGTTGTAGTCACCTACAGTAAATATGATTGGGAACACTAGGCCAAGGTACCTAATTAATATACTAGCAATAGTGATAGGGTGCTACCAAGTGACAAAGTGGGGGTGGGGGACAAGGGAAGAGACAAGGGGGAAGTTTGGAAAGGTGGTACGGGTCTGTTCTGTATCATTGCAACTACATGTAATAGTTTTGGTAAAATGGGAACACTTAGCCAGGTACCTGAAGAATACTTCAGATAGGATAGGGTGAACACAGGGACATAGTGAGGGTGGGACAAGGGACAGAGACAAGGGGAAAGTTATAGGGAAGGGTTAATGGGTCTGTTATGTATCATTCACTACAGTTAAAAGTGATGGGAACATAGCCAGTACCTAATAATACTATCCAATAGGGATAGGGTGAACACAGGGACATCGTGAGGGTGGACAAGGACAGAGACCCCAAGGGGAAAAGTGTTGAAGGTTACTGGTCTGTTCTGTATTTCAGTTACCCTACAGTAATAGTGAGTGGGAGCAAATAGCCAGGGTACCTAATATGATACGATATTCCACTAGGATTAGGGATACACAGGGAAATAGGTGAGGGTGGGGACAAGGGACAGAGGGTGGGGGGTGGGGGGGGGGACAAGGGAGAAGGTGGAAGGGTTACGGTGTTCTGTTCTGATCATTTACCTACATCATTAGTGATGGGAAACACTGGGCCAGGTACCTAATATATACTATCAATAGGGATAGGTGATTACACAGGGGAACATAGTGGAGGATGGGACAAGGGGACAGAGACAAGGGGAAAGTTGTGGAAGGGTGACTGTGGTCTGTCTTTATCTCATTTCACCTACAGTATATGATTGGGAGAATACTAGGCCAGGTAAACTATATATACTATCAATAGTGATAGGTGATCACAGGGCATCAAGTGAGGGTGGGCACAAGGGACAGAGACAATGGGGAAAGTGTTGGAAGGGTTACTGGTCTGTTTGTATCATTCACCTACAGTATAGTATTGGGAGCACTAGCCAGGTACCTTAATCTATACTATCCAATAGTGATAGGGTGATACACAGGGACATAGTGAGGATGGGACAAGGGACAGAGGACAAGGGGAAAGGGTTTGGAAGGGTTACTGTGTATGTCTGTATTCATTTCAACCTACAGATGTGATGGGAACACAGCCAGGTACCTAATTATACTATCAATAGGGATAGGGTGGATACACAGGGACATAGTGAGGATGGACAAGGACAGAGACAAGGGGAAAGTATGGAAGGTACTGTGCGTCTGTATTCATTCACCTACAGTAATAGATGATTGGGAACACTAGCCAGGTACCTAATATATACTATCAAAGGGATAGGGTGATACACAGGGGACATAGTGAGGGGGGACAAGGGGACGAGACAAGGAACGTGTTGGAAGGGTTACGTGTCTGTTCTGTATCCATACACCTACAGAAATAGTTATTGGGAAACACTAGCCAGGTACCTAATAATACTATCAATAGGGATAGGGTGATATCCCGGGACATAGTGAGGGTATGGGACAAGGGACAGAGGACAAGGGGCCACTATTACTGTAGGTGAAATGAATACAGAACAGACACAGTAACCCTTCCAACACTTTCCCCTTGTCTCTGTCCCTTGTCCCACCCTCACTTTGTCCCTGTGTATCACCCTATCACTATTGATAGTATATATTAGGTACCTGGCTAGTGTTCCCAATCACTAGAGGGCTGGCCTAACATGGTCTGAATGAACTGGAGGCATGGCCTTACAGTGTCTGTTGTTGAACGGGAGGCTGACCTAAACAGTGTATGAGAACAAGAGAGATGACCTAACAGTGTCTGATGAAACGGAGGATTGATAAACAGTGTCTGTTGAACTGGAGGGCTGACCATAACAGTGTTGATGAAACAGAGAGCTGACATCCTAAACAGTGTCTGGATGAAACGGAGGTGGATCTAACAGTGTGTGGTTGAATGGGGGGGAGGCTGGCCTAATAGTGTCTGATGACTGGAGAGGGAGGGTTGATCTAAACAGTGTCTGTGGAACTGGAGGGCTGCCTAAGTGTCGATTGGCTGGAGGGCTGATCTAACAGTGTCTGATGAATGGAGGTGATCAAGAGTGTCTGTGAAGGGGGCGGGCCTAACATGTTGATGTAATTGGAGTCTGATCTAACAGAGTCTGTTGAACTGAGAGGGCTGACGACACAGGTCTGATGAACTGGAGGTCTGATCTAACAGTGTCTGTTGAACTAGAGGTGGGCACCTAACAGGTCTGATGAAATGGTGTGTGATCTAAACAGTGTCTGTGAACTGGAGGGCTGGCCTCCTAACAGTGTCTGATGAACTGGAAGGTTGATCTAAAAGTGCTGATGAAATGGAGGGCTGGAGGTTTCAGCAGGCTATTGTGTGTAGACCACCAACAACACCCCACAAGCCAGCCTACCTTTGTGGTGCCGCAGGAAGCTATAGGCGGTTGAATGTAAATTTTGTCTCAGGGCCAAAAGGTCTCTAAAAGTGCACCCTAACAGTATTAATGTGTGGCTTGGCATTAAGAGTTTTTCGCATAAGTCAGGGTCGGGAAAATGACAAGCTTATCTGTTTGGTGTAACGAAGATTGGCACTAAAGGGCTGAAAAGGCTTATACACCACATGTGATGGTGGGCCAACTCTGACACACAAGGTATATGAGGGTCAGACTTTACCGTCAGGTCTCGTTGATGATACGCTAGACAGTTGAGGCAACTAAGACCCCGACCGAATGTCCGTTTATGACAAACAAAGTGGCGCGTTACACGGCACGATGTTCAAAATGGGCGCTCATACACATTGACGTGTCATGGATGGACCCACGATCATACATGTGTATGAGTTTTAAGAAAATACTAATCCAAACCAAGAGTTGTGATACAACTGAACGCAAGTCTAGTTGCATTGCAGGAGTAAAGTTTGAAACAGCAATGAGTGCCTGTTTATTCTACATATAAATATTATGGGAGCTGTCAGAACAGTTACTGACCTAAATATGAAGTAGAAAAGTGATACCCAAGTGGAGGTAGGGAGTCTATGGCCTTTGTCTACCCTTACCCCATTAGTGACGTTTGCATGTATGCAGTCTATCATGATTGGGTTTGTATTTGGGACTATGTGCCATTTATAAGTGTGCCTGAACTAGAATATGTGATCACTGCCATAAATAGGGGTTGTAGTAGAAGGTATAGTGAAGCTGTAAATGCCGATCCTATAAAAGCTCTGAGGGAATTCTAGTTTTGTTACAATTTACAGTTAGGATGACATGATCTTTATACAAGTTGCATAAATTGTGTAATATATTCTGCAGATCCCACCCACAAACACGGCCACTGGTAGATTCCACCACAGTTAGTTTCAATACAAGAGAAATAAAACCCACTCACACCACACCGTACCTCCTAATGCACACCATACCCTCATACGAACCCCATACCCTCGACTCACCCCATAACCTCCTATCACCCCGAATACCCTCCTATCACAACCTACCGGCCTACCACCCCCTGACCCGCCGACGCACCCCATAACGTCCGACTCACCACATTACCCTCCTCGCACCCGCGATTTACCCTCCTACTCACCCCATAACCCTCCTATCACCCCATTACCCTCCTACTACCCCATACAATACTACGTAACGTCTGACCCTCCGGTCACCCTGTACCCTTGTGCCCTCTATTCCCCCCAGACTCTCCTACTCACCAACCCGCCACTCAACCCCATACCCTCCTCGCACTTCGGACCCCCGGCTCACCCGTACCCTGGCCCTCCTATTCCCCCCAACCCCCTACCAAACCCAGACACACATGCTCGCCATGTTACCTTCAGGACTCACACCATACCTCCATCACCCCGTTAAATCTCCTGCTCTACACGATACCCTCATACTCACCCGTACTCCTATTTAACCCCATACCATTCTGCTCCTTCCAGTACCCCCTGCTCAAAGGGCAGAAGACAAGGGGAAAGTGTTGGAAGGGTTAACTGTGTCGGATCTGTATTTATTCACCTTCAGTAATAGTATTGGGAACACTAGCCAGGTACCTAATATATAACTATCAATAGGATAGGGGGATACACAGGGAATAGTGCAGGGTGGACAAGGGACGAGAAAGGGGAAAGTGTTGGATTGGTACTGTGTCTGTTCTGTATCATTTCACCTAGCGGTAAAGTGATTGGGAACACTAGGCCAGGTACCTACTATTCCTATCAATAGGGAGAGAGATGATGAAGTAATAATAGTTGAGTGATCAACAATAGAGGAATAGCGGAAGTTTGCGTAGTGATACCACAGGGACCTAGTGAGGATGGAACAGGGATAGAGACAAGGGGAAAGTGTTGGAAGGGTTACTGGTCTGTCGGGTATTCAGTTCACCACAGTAATTAGTGATGGGAACACTAGCCAGGTTACCAATATATACTATCGATAGGGTTAGGGTGACTACACAGGGACATCGTGAGGGTGGGGACAAGGGACAGAGACAAGGGAAAGTGTTGGAATGGGTTACTGGTCTGTTCTGTATTCTTTCCACAGTAATATGATGGGAACACTAGCAAGGTACCTTAATATATACATCCAATAGGGATAGGGGGCTACACAGGGGACCACAGTGAGGGTGGACAAGGGATAGCGAACAAGGGGGAAAAGTGTGTGAAGGGTTACTGGTCTGTTCGTAGTCATTTTCACCTACAGTAATAGTGATGGGAAACACTAGCCAGGTACCTTGAATATATATATCAATAGGGGATTTAGGGTGATACACAGGGGACTAGTGAGGGTGGGACAAGGGACAGAGACACGGGGAAGTGAGGAAGGTTACTGTGTCTGTTCTCGTATGCATTCACCTACAGTAATAGTGATGGGAACACTAGCCGGTACCTAAATCACTATCAAAGGATAGGGTGATTTACACAGGGACATAAGTTGAGGGTAGGACAAGGGCAGAGACAAGGGGAACGTGTAGAAGGGTTACTGTGTCTGGTCTGTATTCATTTCACTACAGTTAAAGTGATTGGGCACACTAGACAGGACCCCTAATATATACTATCAATAGGTGATATGGTGATTTGATACAGGGACATAGTTGAGGGTGAAGACAAGGGGGAACAGGAGACAAGGGGAAAGGTATGGAAGGGTTACTGTGTCTGGTCTGCTTTCATTGCACTTCGTAATAGTGAGGGACACTAGCAGGTGTACCCTAATAATACTATGCAATAGGGTAGGGTGATACACCAGGTGAACAATAGTGAGGTGGGACAAGGGACAGAGACAAGGGGAGGAAAGTGTTGAAAGGTTTACTGTGCTGTTCTGTATTCATTTCCTACAGTAATAGTGATTGGGAACACTAGCCAGGTAGTACATAATCGCTAAGATATACTCACAAAGGGATTAGGGTGATACACAGGGACCCCATAGTGCGGGTGGGGAACACGGGACGAACAAGGGGAAGTGTTGGGGAAGGTTTACTGGTATGTTCTGTTTCATTCCCTACAGTAATAGTGATTGGGAACACTAGCCAGGTACCTAATATCTCACTTAAATAGGATATAGGTTATAACAGGGGACATAGTGAGGGTGTGGGACAGGGAAGAGACAAGGGGAAAGTGGTGGAGGGTTACGTGTCGGTTATGTATATTTTCCCTACAGTAATAGTGATTGGGAACACTAGCCAGGTACCTAATATATACTATTTCAATAGGGAAAGGGTGATTACACAGGGACATAGTGGGATGGGACAAGGGATGATAGAGACAAACAAGGGGAAAGTTTGGGAAGGGTTAGTGTTCTGTTCTGTTTCATTTCACCTACAAGAATAGTATGGGGACACTAGCCAGGTACCTAAATATATACTATCAATAGGGATAGGGTGATACACCAGGGACATAGTGAGGGTGGACAAGGAACAGGAGACAAATGAAAGTGTAGGAAGGGTTACTGTGTCTGTTCTGTATTCATTCACCTACATTAATAGTGATTGGGAACATAGCCAGGTTACCTAATATATACTCAATAGGACGAGGGTGATACACAGGGACATAGTGAGGGGGGGACAAGGGCTAGAGACAAGGGGAAGTGTGGAAGGGTTACTGTGTCGTTCTTGTATTTCATTCTCACCTAAATAATAGTGTATTGTGCAAACACTAGACAGGTACCGATAATACAACTATAAAAGAGGAAGGGTGTATACACAGGGACATAGTGAGGGTGGGGACAAGGGACAGAGACAAGGGGAAGTGTTTGGAAGGGTCACTAGTGTCTGTTCTTCTTCATTTCACCATACAGTAATAGTGAGAGGAACAATAGACAGGTAACCTAATTATATACTTAAATAGGGATAGGGGTGCTACACAAGGGACATAGGTGAAGGTAGGACAAGGGCCGAGCAAGGGAAGTGTGGTCGGAAGGGGTACTGTGTCCGTTCTTTCTCAATTTACCTACAGTAATAGTGATTGGTAACACCTAGCTAGGTACCTAATATATACTATCAATAGGGGGATAGGGTGATAACAGGGACATAGTGAGGAGGGACACGGGACAGAGACAAGGGAAAGGTAGGAAGGGTTACTGTGTGTCGTTCTGTATTTATTTCACCACAGTAATAGTGATTGGGAACCTAGCCATGTACCTCATATATACTATTCAATTAGTGAGATGGGTGATACACAGGGACCAACGTGAGGGTGGGACAAGGCGACAGAGAAAGGGGAAGTGTTGAAGGGTTATGTGTCTGTTCTGATTCATTCACCTACAGTAATAGGATTGGGAACACTCTGCCAGGTACCTAATATATACAATCAATAGGGATAGGGTGATACCCAGGGACATAGTTGAGGGTGGACAAGGGACCAGAGAAAAGGGGAAAGTATTGGAAGGGTCACTGGGTCTGTTTCTTATCATTTCAATACCTAAAAAGTGATTGGGAACACTAAGCCAGGTAAACCTAAGATATACTATCAACATAGGGATAGGGTGCTACACAGGGACATAGTGAGGGTGGGCAAGGGACGAACAAGGGGAACGTGTTGGAAGGGGTACTGTGTCTGTGCGTATTAATTTCAACTACATAGTAATAGTGATTTGGGACACTAGCATGGTACCTAATTATACTATCAATAGGGATAGGGTGATACGAGGCACATAGTGAGGATGGACAAGGGACAGAGCAAGGGGAAAGTTGTTGGACGGGTTACCTGGTGTCTGTTCGTATCATTTCACCTACAGTAATAGGTGATTGGAATAATAGCCAGGTACCTAAGATATACATCAATAGTGATAGGTGATACAAAGGGACTAGTGAGGGGTGGACAAGGGACCGAGGACAGGGGAAAGTGTTGGAAGGGTTACTGTGTCTGTCGTATCATTTACTACAGAAATAGTTGAGTGGGAACACTAGCCAGGTACCTTATCTTTATCTATCAATAGGATAGGGTGATTACACGGGTACATCATAGTGAGGGTGGGACAAGGACAGAGACACAGGGAAAGTATTGGAAGGTTACTGTGCGTATGTATTCATTCACCTACAGTAAATAGTGATTGGGAGCATCAAGGGGTGGCCCCCCCAGGGGGCAGTACCCTAATATATACATTCATAGGGATAGGGTATACACAGGGACATAGGAGGGTGGGACAATGGACCGAGACAAGGGGGAGGAAGAAGTGTTGGGAAGGGTTACTGTGTCTGTTCATGTATTCAGTTCACCCAGTAAATAGTGATGGGAACACTAGCCAGGTAACCTAATATATACTATCAATAGTGATAGGGTGAACAAGGGACATAGTGGGGCGGTGGGGACAAGGGACAGAGACAAGGGGAAAGTGTTGGAAGGGTTACATGTCTTCTTGTATTCATTTCACATACAGTAATAGTGAGTCGGGAACACTAGCCAGGTACCTAATATACTATCAATAGGGATAGGGTGATTACACAGGGACATAGTGAGGGGTTGGGACAAGGGACAGAGACAAGGGGAAAGATGGAAGGGTTACCTATGTCGTTCTGTTATTCATTTCACATTACCGTAATAGTGCTTGGAAATAGCCAGGTATCCTAATAATACTACAATAGGGATAGGGTGATACACAGGGATATAGGGGGTGGGACAAGGGACAGAGACAGGGAAAGTTAGGAATGGTTTAACTGTTGTCTGTTCCATATTCATTTTCACCTTATAGTGATATTGGATTGTGAGAACACTAGCCATGGGACCTAATATAACTATCAATAGGGATAGGGGATACACAGGGACAGGACATAGGCGGGTGGGACAAGGGACAGAGACAAGGGGAAAGTTGTTGGGAAGGTTATGTGTCTGTCTCTAGTTCATTGTCACCTGACAGAATAGTGATTGGGAACCTGCCGGTACTAAATATATACATCAATAGGGATAGGGGGATACACAGGGGAATAGGGAGGGTGGGACAAGGGACAGAGACAAGGGGGATGCGAAAGTGTTGGGGGTTTTTTGTGGGGAAAAAAAAAAAGGTGTTACTGTGTATGTCTGTATTCATTCACCTACCAGTAATAGTGATTGGGAAACACTAGCTAGGTACCTCATATATACTATCAAAGGGATAGGGTTGAGTCCACAGGGCCATAGTGGGGTTGGGGGACAAGGGACAGAGACAAGGGGAAAGTGTTGGAAGGTTAACGGTGTCTGTTCTCATATTCATTTCACCTACAGTGAATGATTGAGAAAACACTAGCCAGGTCTAATATATACTATCATAGGGGGATAGGGGAATACACAGGGACATAGTGAGGGTGGGACAAGGGCAGGACAAGGGGGCCCAAAGTGTTGGTAAAGGGTTACGGTCTGTTTGTAGACATTTCACCTACAGTAATAGTGATTGAGGAACCAATAGCCAGGTCCTAATCATCCATCAATGGGATAGGGTGATAAACAGGGACCATAGTGAGGGGGGTTGGGACAAGGGACAGAGACAAGGGGAAAGTATTGGAAGGGTACTGTGCTGTTTGTATCATTTCACCTACAGTAAAAGGATTGTAACACTAGGCAAGGTTGGTACCTAATAATACTATCAATAGGGATTAGGGTTGATACACAGGGACCAAAGTGAGGAGGGACACGGGACAGAGACAAGGAAAGTGTAGGAAGGGTATTACTGTGTCTGTTCTGTTGTAGTCACCTACAGTAAATATGATTGGGAACACTAGGCCAAGGTACCTAATTAATATACTAGCAATAGTGATAGGGTGCTACCAAGTGACAAAGTGGGGGTGGGGGACAAGGGAAGAGACAAGGGGGAAGTTTGGAAAGGTGGTACGGGTCTGTTCTGTATCATTGCAACTACATGTAATAGTTTTGGTAAAATGGGAACACTTAGCCAGGTACCTGAAGAATACTTCAGATAGGATAGGGTGAACACAGGGACATAGTGAGGGTGGGACAAGGGACAGAGACAAGGGGAAAGTTATAGGGAAGGGTTAATGGGTCTGTTATGTATCATTCACTACAGTTAAAAGTGATGGGAACATAGCCAGTACCTAATAATACTATCCAATAGGGATAGGGTGAACACAGGGACATCGTGAGGGTGGACAAGGACAGAGACCCCAAGGGGAAAAGTGTTGAAGGTTACTGGTCTGTTCTGTATTTCAGTTACCCTACAGTAATAGTGAGTGGGAGCAAATAGCCAGGGTACCTAATATGATACGATATTCCACTAGGATTAGGGATACACAGGGAAATAGGTGAGGGTGGGGACAAGGGACAGAGGGTGGGGGGTGGGGGGGGGGACAAGGGAGAAGGTGGAAGGGTTACGGTGTTCTGTTCTGATCATTTACCTACATCATTAGTGATGGGAAACACTGGGCCAGGTACCTAATATATACTATCAATAGGGATAGGTGATTACACAGGGGAACATAGTGGAGGATGGGACAAGGGGACAGAGACAAGGGGAAAGTTGTGGAAGGGTGACTGTGGTCTGTCTTTATCTCATTTCACCTACAGTATATGATTGGGAGAATACTAGGCCAGGTAAACTATATATACTATCAATAGTGATAGGTGATCACAGGGCATCAAGTGAGGGTGGGCACAAGGGACAGAGACAATGGGGAAAGTGTTGGAAGGGTTACTGGTCTGTTTGTATCATTCACCTACAGTATAGTATTGGGAGCACTAGCCAGGTACCTTAATCTATACTATCCAATAGTGATAGGGTGATACACAGGGACATAGTGAGGATGGGACAAGGGACAGAGGACAAGGGGAAAGGGTTTGGAAGGGTTACTGTGTATGTCTGTATTCATTTCAACCTACAGATGTGATGGGAACACAGCCAGGTACCTAATTATACTATCAATAGGGATAGGGTGGATACACAGGGACATAGTGAGGATGGACAAGGACAGAGACAAGGGGAAAGTATGGAAGGTACTGTGCGTCTGTATTCATTCACCTACAGTAATAGAACACAGTAACCCTTCCTACACTTTCCCCTTGTCTCTGTCCCTTGTCCTACCCTCACTATGTCCCTGTGTATCACCCTATCACTATTGATAGTTTATATTAGGTACCTGGCTAGTGTTCCCAATCACTATTACTGTAGGTGAAATGAATACAGAACAGACACAGTAACCCTTCCAAGACTTTCCCCTTGTCTCTATCCCTTGTCCCACCCTCACTGTGTCCCTGTGTATCACCCTATCCCTATTGATAGTATATATTAGGTACCTAACTAGTGTTCCCAATCACTATTACTGTAGGTGAAATGAATACAGAACAGACACAGTAACCCTACAGATAGATAGACAGAGATAGATAAATAGATAGCAGAGATAGATAGATAGATGGAGAGATAGATAGATGGATAGATAGACAGACAGACAGACAGAGATAGATGGATTCATAGATAGGTAGGTAGGCAGACAGACATAGATAGATAGATAGATGGATCTCTGTCCCTTGTCCCACCCTCACTATGTCCCTGTGTATCACCCTAACCCTATCGATAGTATATATTAGGTACCTGGCTAGTGTTCCCAATCACTATTACTGTAGGTGAAATGAATACAGAACAGACACAGTATTAGGTACCTGGCTAGTGTTCCCAATCACTATTACTGTAGGTGAAATGAATACAGAACAGACACAGTAACCCTTCCAACACTTTCCCCTTGTCTCTATCCCTGTTCCCATCCTCACTATGTCCCTGTGTATCACCCTATCCCTATTGATAGTATATATTAGGTACCTGGCTAGTGTTCCCAATCACTATTACTGTAGGTGAAATGAATACAGAACAGACACAGTAACCAATCCAACACTTTCCCCTTGTCTCTGTCCCTTGTCCCACCCTCACTATGTCCCTGTGTATCACCCTATCCCTATTGATAGTATATATTAGGTACCTGGCTAGTGTTCCCAATCACTATTACTGTAGGTGAAATAAATACAGAACAGACACAGTAACCCTTCCAACACTTTCCCCTTGTCTCTGCCCCTTGTGAGCAGGGGGGTACGGGAGTGAGCAGAAGGGTATGGGGTAAGTAGGAGGGTACGGGGTGAGTATGAGGGTACGGTGTGAGCAGGAGAGTACGGGGTGAGTAGGAGGGTATGGTGTGAGTAGAAGGGTACAGGGCGAGCATGTGGGTATGGGGTGAGTAGGAGGGTATGGGGTGAGTAGGAGGGTATGGGGTTGAATGAATACAGAACAGGGACACAGTAAACCATCCAACACGTTCCCCTTGTTCTGTCCCTTGTCCCAATCCTCACTATGTCCCTGTGTATCACCCTATCCCTATTGATAGTATATATTAGGTACCTGGCTAGTGTTCCCAATCACTATTACTGTAGGTGAAATAAATACAGAACAGACACAGTAACCCTTCCAACACTTTCCCCTTGTCTCTGCCCCTTGTGAGCAGGGGGGTACGGGAGTGAGCAGAAGGGTATGGGGTAAGTAGGAGGGTACGGGGTGAGTATGAGGGTACGGTGTGAGCAGGAGAGTACGGGGTGAGTAGGAGGGTATGGTGTGAGTAGAAGGGTACAGGGCGAGCATGTGGGTATGGGGTGAGTAGGTGGTATGGGGGGAATAGGAGGGCACAAGGGTACAGGGTGAGCCGGAGGGTCCGAAGTGAGTAGGAGGGTATGGGGTGAGTAGGAGGGTATGGGGTGAGTAGG